>JALGBA010001412.1:0-17383 GCA_023970755.1 Azemiops feae
TTGGGCTAACTCCACAGGGAAAGCTCAGATCCGGAAAACAAGTGGTTTTTCAGCTTCCCCATCCGAGTGGAACCTGCATATGTGTTTCTTTTTCACATTTGAGCTCTCTCTGAAGAATTGACTTTTCTGGCTGAATGGGATTTTTACCAATTGCGAGATATGCATTGGGCTAACTCTACAGGGAAAGCTCAGATCTGGAAAACAAGTGGTTTTTCAGTTTCCCCATCCGAGTAGAACCTGCATATTTGTTTCTTTTTCACATTTGAGCTCTGTCAGAAAAATTGACTTTTCTGGCTGAATGGGATTTTTACCAACAATTGCGAGATACGCCTTGCGCTAACTCCTCAGGGAAAGCTCACATCCAGAAAACAAGTGTTTTTTCAGCTTCCCCATCCAAGTGGAACTTGCATATGTGTTTCTTTTTCACATTTGAGCTCTGTCAGAAAAATTGACTTTTCTGGTTGAATGGGATTTTTACCAACAATTGCGAGATATGCATTGGGCTAACTCCACAGGGAAAGCTCACATCCAGAAAACAAGTGGTTTTTCAGCTTCACCATCCCTGGGGAACCTGCATATGTGTTTCTTTTTCACAATTGAGCTCTTTCTGAAGAATTGACTTTTCTGGCTGAATGGGATTTTTACCAATTGCGAGATATGCATTGGGCTAACTACACAGGGAAAGCTCACATCCGGAAAACAAGTGGTTTTTCAGTTTCACCAACCCTGGGGAACCTGCACATGTATTTCCTTTTCACATTTCAGCTCTCAATTAAAAATTAACTTTTCTGGCTGAATGGGATTTTTACCAATTTCGAGATACGCCGTGGGCTAACTACACAGGGAAAGCTCACATCCAGAAAACAAGTGGTTTTTCAGCTTACCCATCCGAGTGGAACCTGAATATGTGTTTCTTTTTGAAATTCAACCTGTGTCTGAAAAATTGACTTTTCTGGCTGAATGGGATTTTTACCAACAATTGTGAGATACGCCTTGGGCTAACTCCTCAGGGAAAGCTGACATCCAGAAAACAAGTGGTTTTTCAGTTTCCCCATCCAAGTAGAACCTGCATATGTGTTTCTTTTTCCAATCTTATCCTGTGTCTGAAAAATTGACTTTTCTGGCTGAATGGGATTTTTACCAAATGCGAGATACGCCTTGGGCTAACTCCTCAGGGAAAGCTCAAATCCGGAAAACTAGTTTTTTTTCAGCTTCAGCAACCCTGGGGAACCTGCATATGTGTTTCTTTTTCACATTTGAGCTCTGTCTGAAAAATTGACTTTTCTGGCTGAATGGGATTTTTACAAATTGCGAGATACGCCTTTGGCTAACTCCAGAAGGAAAGCTCACATCCAGAAAACAAGTGGTTTTTCAGCTTCCCTATCCGAGTGGAACCTGAATATGTGTTTCTTTTTCAAATTTAAGTTGTGTCTGAAAAATTGACTTTTCTGACTGAATGGGATTTTTACCAACAATTGCGAGATTCGCCTTGGGCTAACTCCACAGGGAAAGCTCACATCCAGAAAACCACTGGTTTTCCAGCTTCCCCATCCGAGTGGAACCTGAATATGTGTTTCTTTTTCACATTTGAGCTCTCTCTGAAGAATTGACTTTTCTGGCTGAATGTGATTTTTACCAATTGCGAGATACGCATTGGGCTAACTCCACAGGGAAAGCTCAGATCCGGAAAACAAGTGGTTTTTCAGCTTCACCAACCCTGGGAAACCTGCATATGTGCTTCTTTTTCACATTTGAGCTCTGTCTGAAAAATTAACTTTTCTGGCTGAATGGGATGTTTACCAATTGCGAGATACTCCGTGGGCTAACTCCACAGGGAAAGCTCAAATCCAGAAAACAAGTGGTTTTTCAGCTTCACCAACCCTGATGAACCTGCATATGTGTTTCTTTTTCACATTTGAGCTCTCTCTGAAGAATTGACTTTTCTGGCTGAATGGGATTTTTACCAATTGCGAGATATGCATTGGGCTAACTCTACAGGGAAAGCTCAGATCCGGAAAACAAGTGGTTTTTCAGTTTCCCCATCCGAGTAGAACCTGCATATGTGTTTCTTTTTCCAATTTTAACCTGTGTCTGAAAAATTGACTTTTCTGGCTGAATGGGATTTTTACCAACAATTGCGAGATACGCCTTGGGCTAACTCCTCAGGGAAAGCTCACATCCAGAAAACAAGTGTTTTTTCAGCTTCCCCATCCGAGTGGAACTTGCATATGTGTTTCCTTTTCACATTTGAGCTCTGTCAGAAAAATTGACTTTTCTGGCTGAATGGGATTTTTACCAACAATTGCGAGATATGCATTGGGCTAACTCCACAGGGAAAGCTCACATCCAGAAAACAAGTGGTTTTTCAGCTTCACCATCCCTGGGGAACCTGCATATGTGTTTCTTTTTCACAATTGAGCTCTTTCTGAAAAATTGACTTTTCTGGCTGAATGGGATTTTTACCAACAATTGCGAGATACGCCTTGGGCTAACTCCTCAGGGAAAGCTCACATCCAGAAAACAAGTGTTTTTTCAGCTTCCCCATCCGAGTGGAACTTGCATATGTGTTTCTTTTTCACATTTGAGCTCTGTCAGAAAAATTGACTTTTCTGGCTGAATGGGATTTTTACCAACAATTGCGAGATATGCATTGGGCTAACTCCACAGGGAAAGCTCACATCCAGAAAACAAGTGGTTTTTCAGTTTCACCAACCCTGGGGAACCTGCACATGTATTTCCTTTTCACATTTCAGCTCTCAATTAAAAATTAACTTTTCTGGCTGAATGGGATTTTTACCAATTTCGAGATACGCCGTGGGCTAACTACACAGGGAAAGCTCACATCCAGAAAACAAGTGGTTTTTCAGCTTACCCATCCGAGTGGAACCTGAATATGTGTTTCTTTTTGAAATTCAACCTGTGTCTGAAAAATTGACTTTTCTGGCTGAATGGGATTTTTACCAACAATTGTGAGATACGCCTTGGACTAACTACTCAGGGAAAGCTGACATCCAGAAAACAAGTGGTTTTTCAGTTTCCCCATCCAAGTAGAACCTGCATATGTGTTTCTTTTTCCAATCTTATCCTGTGTCTGAAAAATTGACATTTCTGGCTGAATGGGATTTTTACCAAATGCGAGATACGCCTTGGGCTAACTCCTCAGGGAAAGCTCAAATCCGGAAAACTAGTTTTTTTTCAGCTTCAGCAACCCTGGGGAACCTGCATATGTGTTTCTTTTTCACATTTGAGCTCTGTCTGAAAAATTGACTTTTCTGGCTGAATGGGATTTTTACAAACTGCGAGATACGCCTTTGGCTAACTCCAGAAGGAAAGCTCACATCCAGAAAACAAGTGGTTTTTCAGCTTCCCCATCCGACTAGAACCTGAATATGTGTTTCTTTTTCAAATTTAAGTTGTGTCTGAAAAATTGACTTTTCTGACTGAATGGGATTTTTACCAACAATTGCGAGATTCGCCTTGGGCTAACTCCACAGGGAAAGCTCACATCCAGAAAACCACTGGTTTTTCAGCTTCCCCATCCGAGTGGAACCTGAATATGTGTTTCTTTTTCACATTTGAGCTCTCTCTGAAGAATTGACTTTTCTGGCTGAATGGGATTTTTACAAATTACGAGATATGCATTGGGCTAACTCCACAGCGAAAGCTCACATCTGGAAAACAAGTGGTTTTTCAGTTTCACCAACCCTGGGGAACCTGCACATGTATTTCTTTTTCACATTTCAGCTCTCAATGAAAAATTAACTTTTCTGGCTGAATGGGATTTTTACCAATTGCGAGATACGCCTTGGGCTAACTCCACAAGGAAAGCTCACATCCAGAAAACAAGTGGTTTTTCAGCTTCCCCACCTGACTGGAATCTGAATATGTGTTTCTTTTTCAAATTTAAGTTGTGTGTGAAAAATTGACATTTCTGACTGAACAGGATTTTTACGAACAATTGCGAGATACGCCGTGGGCTAACTCCACAGGGAAAGCTCAAATCCAGAAAACAAGTGGTTTTTCAGCTTCACCATCCCTGGGGAACCTGCATATGTGTTTCTTTTTCACAATTGAGCTCTTTCTGAAGAATTGACTTTTCTGGCTGAATGGGATTTTTACCAATTGCGAGATATGCATTGGGCTAACTACACAGGGAAAGCTCACATCTAGAAAACAAGTGGTTTTTCAGTTTCACCAACCCTGGGGAACCTGCACATGTATTTCCTTTTCACATTTCAGCTCTCAATTAAAAATTAACTTTTCTGGCTGAATGGGATTTTTACCAATTGCGAGATACGCCTTGGGCTAACTCCACAGGGAAAGCTCAGATCCGGAAAACAAGTGGTTTTTCAGTTTCCCCATCTGAGTAGAACCTGCATATGTGTTTCTTTTTCCAATTTTATCCTGTGTCAGAAAAATTGACTTTTTGGCTGAATGGGATTTTTACCAATTGCGAGATACGCCTTGGGCTAACTCCACAAGGAAAGCTCACATCCAGAAAACAAGTGGTTTTTCAGCTTCCCCATCCGAATGGAACCTGAATATGTGTTTCTTTTTCAAATTTAAGTTGTGTCTGAAAAATGACTTTTCTGACTGAATGGGATTTTTACCAACAATTGCGAGATATGCATTGGGCTAACTCCACATGGAAAGCTCACATCCAGAAAACAAGTGGTTTTTCAGCTTCCCTAACCCTGGGAACTTGCATATGTGTTTCTTTTTCAAATTTCAGCTGTGTCTGAAAAATTGACTTTTCTGGCTGAATGGGATTTTTACCAACAATTGCAACATATGCATTGGGCTAACTCCACAGGGAAAGCTCACATCCGGAAAACAAGTGGTTTTTCAGCTTCACCATCCCTGGGGAACCTGCATATGTGTTTCTTTTTCAAATTTCAGCTCTCTCTGAAAAATTGACTTTTCTGGCTGAATGGGATTTTTACCAACAATTGCAAGATATGCATTGGGCTAACTCCACAGGGAAAGATCACATCCGGAAAACAAGTGGTTTTTCAGCTTCACCATCCCTGGGGAACCTGCATATGTGTTTCTTTTTCAAATTTCAGCTCTCTCTGAAAAATTGACTTTTCTGGCTGAATGGGATTGTTACCAACAATTGCAAGATACGCCGTGGGCTAACTCCACAGGGAAAGCTCAAATCCAGAAAACAAGTGGTTTTTCAGCTTCACCAACCCTGAGGAACCTGCATATGTGTTTCCTTTTCACATTTGAGCTCTCTCTGAAGAATTGACTTTTCTGGCTGAATGGGATTTTTACCAATTGCGAGATATGCATTGGGCTAACTCTACAGGGAAAGCTCAGATCCGGAAAACAAGTGGTTTTTCAGTTTCCCCATCCGAGTAGAACCTGCATATGTGTTTCTTTTTCCAATTTTATCCTGTGTCAGAAAAATTGACTTTTTGGCTGAATGGGATTTTTACCAACAATTGCGAGATTCGCCTTGGGCTAACTCCACAGGGAAAGCTCACATCCAGAAAACCACTGGTTTTTCAGCTTCCCCATCCGAGTGGAACCTGAATATGTGTTTCTTTTTCACATTTGAGCTCTCTCTGAAGAATTGACTTTTCTGGCTGAATGTGATGTTTACCAATTGCGAGATACGCCGTGGGCTAACTCCTCAGGGAAAGCTCAAATCCAGAAAACAAGTGGTTTTTCAGCTTCACCAACCCTGATGAACCTGCATATGTGTTTCTTTTTCACATTTCAGCTCTCTCTGAAGAATTGACTTTTCTGGCTGAATGGGATTTCTACCAATTGCGAGATATGCATTGGGCTACACGGAGAGCTCAGATCCGGAAAACAAGTGGTTTTTCAGTTTCCCCATCCAAGTAGAACCTGCATATGTGTTTCTTTTTCCAATTTTAACCTGTGTCTGAAAAATTGACTTTTCTGGCTGAATGTGATTTTTACCAACAATTGCGAGATACGCCTTGGGCTAACTCCTCAGGGAAAGCTCACATCCAGAAAACAAGTGTTTTTTCAGCTTCCCCATCCGAGTGGAACCTGCATATGTGTTTCTTTTTCACATTTGAGCTCTGTCTGAAGAATTGACTTTTCTGGCTGAATGTGATTTTTATCAATTGTGAGATATGCATTGGGCTAACTCCACAGGGAAAGCTCACATCCGGAAAACAAGTGGTTTTCCAGCTTCACCATCCCTGGGGAACCTGCATATGTGTTTCTTTTTCACATTTGAGCTCTTTCTGAAGAATTGACTTTTCTGGCTGAATGGGATTTTTACCAATTGCGAGATATGCATTGGGCTAACTACACAGGGAAAGCTCACATCCAGAAAACAAGTGGTTTTTCAGTTTCACCAACCCTGGGGAACCTGCACATGTATTTCCTTTTCACATTCAGCTCTCAATTAAAAATTAACTTTTCTGGCTGAATGGGATTTTTACCTATTGCGAGATACGCCTTGGGCTAACTCCACAGGGAAAGCTCAGATCCGGAAAACAAGTGGTTTTTCAGTTTCCCCATCTGAGTAGAAGCTGCATATGTGTTTCTTTTTCCAATTTTATCCTGTGTCAGAAAAATTGACTTTTTGGCTGAATGGGATTTTTACCAATTGCAAGATACGCCGTGGGCTAACTCCACAGGGAAAGCTCACATTCGGAAAACAAGTGGTTTTTCAGCTTCACCAACCCTGGGGAACCTGCATATGTGTTTCTTTTTCACATTTGAGCTCTGTCTGAAAAATTAACTTTTCTGGCTGAATGGGATGTTTACCAATTGCGAGATACGCCGTGGGCTAACTCCACAGGGAAAGCTCAAATCCAGAAAACAAGTGGTTTTTCAGCTTCACCAACCCTGAGGAACCTGCATATGTGTTTCCTTTTCACATTTGAGCTCTCTCTGAAGAATTGACTTTTCTGGCTCAATGGGATTTTTACCAATGTAAGAATGCATTGGGTCTACTCTACAGGGAAAAGCTCAGATCGGAAAACAAAGTGGGTTTTCAGTGTCCCCATCTGAGGTAGACATGCCATAGTGTTCTTTTCCCAATTTTAGCCGGGTAGAAAAATTGACTTTTTGGCCCTGAATGGGGATTTTTACCAATGCGAGATACGCTCGGGCTAACTCACAAGGAAAGCTCACATCCCGAACACAAGTGGTTTTCGCTTCCCATCCGAGTGGAACGGAATATGTGTTTCTTCAAATTTAAGCGTGTTGCAAAAAATTGACTTTCTGGATGAAGTGATTGTTTTACAAACAATTGCGAGATGCGCCTTCGGCTAACCACAGGGAAAGTCACATCCAGAAACCACTGGTTTGTCAGCTTCCCCATCCGAGTGAACCTGAAATGTGTTTCTTCACATTGAGTCTTTCTGAAGAATTGATTTTCTGGGAATGTGATTTTTACCAATTGTGTGATATGCATTGGGCTTACTCCACAGGGAAAGCTCACATCCGGAAAACAAGTGGTTTTTCAGCTTCCCTAACCCTGGGGAACTTGCATATGTGTTTCTTTTTCAAATTTCAGCTGTGTCTGAAAAATTGACTTTTCTGGCTGAATGGGATTTTTACCAACAATTGCGAGATATGCATTGGGCTAACTCCACAGGGAAAGCTCACATCCGGAAAACAAGTGGTTTTTCAGCTTCCCTAACCCTGGGGAACTTGCATATGTGTTTCTTTTTCAAATTTCAGCTGTGGCTGAAAAATTGACTTTTCTGGCTGAATGGGATTTTTACCAACAATTGCGAGATATGCATTGGGCTAACTCCACAGGGAAAGCTCACATCCGGAAAACAAGTGGTTTTTCAGTTTCCCCATCTGAGTAGAACCTGCATATGTGTTTCTTTTTCCAATTTTATCCTGTGTCAGAAAAATTGACTTTTTGGCTGAATGGGATTTTAGCAATTGCGAGATACGCCTTGGGCTAACTCCACAAGGAAAGCTCACATCCAGAAAACAAGTGGTTTTTCAGCTTCCCCATCCGAGTGGAACCTGAATATGTGTTTCTTTTTCAAATTTAAGTTGTGTCTGAAAAATTGACTTTTCTGACTGAATGGGATTTTTACCAACAATTGCGAGATTCGCCTTGGGCTAACTCCACAGCTAAAGCTCACATCCAGAAAACCACTGGTTTTTCAGCTTCCCCATCCGAGTGGAACCTGAATATGTGTTTCTTTTTCACATTTGAGCTCTCTCTGAAGAATTGACTTTTCTGGCTGAATGGGATTTTTACCAATTGTGTGATATGCATTGGGCTAACTCCACAGGGAAAGCTCACATCCGGAAAACAAGTGGTTTTTCAGCTTCCCTAACCCTGGGGAACTTGCATATGTGTTTCTTTTTCAAATTTCAGCTGTGTCTGAAAAATTGACTTTTCTGGCTGAATGGGATTTTTACCAACAATTGCGAGATATGCATTGGGCTAACTACACAGGGAAAGCTCACATCTGGAAAACAAGTGGTTTTTCAGTTTCACCAGCCCTGGGGAACCTGCACATGTATTTCCTTTTCACATTTCAGCTCTCAATTAAAAATTAACTTTTCTGGCTGAATTGGATTTTTACCAATTGCGAGATACGCCTTGGGCTAACTCCACAGGGAAAGCTCAGATCCGGAAAACAAGTGGTTTTTCAGTTTCCCCATCTGAGTAGAACCTTCATATGTGTTTCTTTTTCCAATTTTATCCTGTGTCAGAAAAATTGACTTTTTGGCTGAATGGGCTTTTTACCAATTGCGAGATACGCCTTGGGCTAACTCCACAAGGAAAGCTCACATCCAGAAAACAAGTGGTTTTTCAGCTTCCCCATCCGAGTGGAACCTGAATATGTGTTTCTTTTTCAAATTTAAGTTGTGTCTGAAAAATTGACTTTTCTGACTGAATGGGATTTTTACCAACAATTGCGAGATTCGCCTTGGGCTAACTCCACAGGGAAAGCTCACATCCAGAAAACCACTGGTTTTTCAGCTTCCCCATCCGAGTGGAACCTGAATATGTGTTTCTTTTTCACATTTGAGCTCTCTCTGAAGAATTGACTTTTCTGGCTGAATGGGATTTTTACCAACAATTGCGAGATACGCCTTGGGCTAACTCCACAGGGAAAGCTCACATCCAGAAAACCACTGGTTTTTCAGCTTCCCCATCCGAGTGGAACCTGAATATGTGTTTCTTTTTCACATTTGAGCTCTGTCAGAAAAATTGACTTTTCTGGCTGAATGGGATTTTTACCAACAATTGCGAGATACGCCTTGGGCTAACTCCACAGGGAAAGCTCACATCCAGAAAACCACTGGTTTTTCAGCTTCCCCATCCGAGTGGAACCTGAATATGTGTTTCTTTTTCACATTTGAGCTCTCTCTGAAGAATTGACTTTTCTGGCTGAATGGGATTTTTACCAAAAATTGCGAGATACGCCTTGGGCTAACTCCTCAGGGAAAGCTCACATCCAGAAAACAAGTGGTTTTTCAGTTTCCCCATCAGAGTAGAACCTGAATATGTGTTTCTTTTTCAAATTTAAGCTGTGTCTGAAAAATTGACTTTTCTGGCTGAATGGGATTTTTACCAACAATTGCGAGATACGCCTTGGGCTAACTCCTCAAGGAAAGCTCACATGCAGAAAACAAGTGGTTTTTCAGCTTCCCCATCCGAGTGGAACCTGAATATGTGTTTCTTTTTCACATTTGAGCTCTCTCTGAAGAATTGACTTTTCTGGCTGAATGTGATTTTTATCAATTGTGAGATATGCATTGGGCTAACTCCACAGGGAAAGCTCACATCCGGAAAACAAGTGGTTTTTCAGCTTCCCTAACCCTGGGGAACTTGCATATGTGTTTCTTTTTCAAATTTCAGCTGTGTCTGAAAAATTGACTTTTCTGGCTGAATGGGATTTTTACCAACAATTGCGAGATATGCATTGGGCTAACTCCACAGGGAAAGCTCACATCCGGAAAACAAGTGGTTTTTCAGCTTCACCATCCCTGGGGAACCTGCATATGTGTTTCTTTTTCACATTTGAGCTCTTTCTGAAGAATTGACTTTTCTGGCTGAATGGGATTTTTACCAATTGCGAGATATGCATTGGGCTAACTCCACAGGGAAAGTTCACATCCGGAAAACAAGTGGTTTTTCAGCTTCACCAACCCTGGGGAACCTGCATATGTGTTTCTTTTTCACATTTCAGCTCTCTCTGCAAAATTAACTTTTCTGGCTGAATGGGATTTTTACCAATTTCGAGATACGCCGTGGGCTAACTACACAGGTAAAGCTCACATCCAGAAAACAATTGGTTTTTCAGCTTACCCAACCGAGTGGAACCTGAATATGTGTTTCTTTTTGAAATTCAACCTGTGTCTGAAAAATTGACTTTTCTGGCTGAATGGGATTTTTACCAACAATTGCGAGA
Source organism: Azemiops feae (assembly GCA_023970755.1). Classification (NCBI taxonomy): domain Eukaryota; kingdom Metazoa; phylum Chordata; class Lepidosauria; order Squamata; family Viperidae; genus Azemiops; species Azemiops feae. The sequence goes on from JALGBA010001412.1 coordinate 10,383, forward strand.
TACCCTTGGGCTAACTCCTCAGGGAAAGCTCACATCCAGAAAACAAGTGTTTTTTCAGCTTCCCCATCCAAGTGGAACTTGCATATGTGTTTCTTTTTCACATTTGAGCTCTGTCAGAAAAATTGACTTTTCTGGCTGAATGGGATTTTTACCAACAATTGCGAGATATGCATTGGGCTAACTCCACAGGGAAAGCTCACATCCGGAAAACAAGTGGTTTTTCAGCTTCACCATCCCTGGGGAACCTGCATATGTGTTTCTTTTTCACATTTGAGCTCTTTCTGAAGAATTGACTTTTCTGGCTGAATGGGATTTTTACCAATTGCGAGATATGCATTGGGCTAACTACACAGGGAAAGCTCACATCCAGAAAACAAGTGGTTTTTCAGTTTCACCAACCCTGGGGAACCTGCACATGTATTTCCTTTTCACATTCAGCTCTCAATTAAAAATTAACTTTTCTGGCTGAATGGGATTTTTACCTATTGCGAGATACGCCTTGGGCTAACTCCACAGGGAAAGCTCAGATCCGGAAAACAAGTGGTTTTTCAGTTTCCCCATCTGAGTAGAAGCTGCATATGTGTTTCTTTTTCCAATTTTATCCTGTGTCAGAAAAATTGACTTTTTGGCTGAATGGGATTTTTACCAATTGCGAGATACGCCTTGGGCTAACTCCACAAGGAAAGCTCACATCCAGAAAACAAGTGGTTTTTCAGCTTCCCCATCCGAGTGGAACCTGAATATGTGTTTCTTTTTCACATTTGAGCTCTCTCTGAAGAATTGACTTTTCTAGCTCAATGGGATTTTTACCAATTGCGAGATATGCATTGGGCTAACTCCACAGGGAAAGTTCACATCCGGAAAACAAGTGGTTTTTCAGTTTCACCAACCCTGGGGAACCTGCACATGTATTTCCTTTTCACATTTCAGCTCTCAATTAAAAATTAACTTTTCTGGCTGAATGGGATTTTTACCAATTGCGAGACACGCCTTGGGCTAACTCCACAGGGAAAGCTCAGATCCGGAAAACAAGTGGTTTTTCAGTTTCCCCATCTGAGTAGAACCTGCATATGTGTTTCTCTTTCCAATTTTATCCTGTGTCAGAAAAATTGACTTTTTGGCTGAATGGGATTTTTACCAATTGCGAGATACGCCTTGGGCTAACTCCACAAGGAAAGCTCACATCCAGAAAACAAGTGGTTTTTCAGCTTCCCCATCAGAGTGGAACCTGAATATGTGTTTCTTTTTCAAATTTAAGTTGTGTCTGAAAAATTGACTTTTTGGCTGAATGGGATTTTTACCAATTGCGAGATACGCCTTGGGCTAACTCCACAGGGAAAGCTCACATCCGTAAAAAAAGTGGTTTTTCAGCTTCACCATCCCTGGGGAACCTGCATATGTGTTTCTTTTTCACATTTTAGCTCTTTCTGAAGAATTGACTTTTCTGGCTGAATGGGATTTTTACGAATTGCGAGATATGCATTGGGCTAACTCCACAGGGAAAGCTCACATCCGGAAAACAAGTGGTTTTTCAGCTTCGCTAACCCTGGGGAACTTGCATATGTGTTTCTTTTTCAAATTTCAGCTGTGTCTGAAAAATTGACTTTTCTGGCTGAATGGGATTTTTACCAATTGCGAGATATGCATTGGGCTAACTCCACAGGGAAAGCTCAAATCCGGAAAACAAGTGGTTTTTCAGCTTCACCAACCCTGGGGAACCTGCATATGTGTTTCTTTTTCACATTTCAGCTCTCTCTGAAAAATTAACTTTTCTGGCTGAATGGGATTTTTACCAATTTCGAGATACGCCGTGGGCTAACTACACAGGGAAAGCTCACATCCAGAAAACAATTGGTTTTTCAGCTTACCCAACCGAGTGGAACCTGAATATGTGTTTCTTTTTGAAATTCAACCTGTCTCTGAAAAATTGACTTTTCTGGCTGAATGGGATTTTTACCAATTGCGAGATACGCCTTGGGCTAACTCCACAAGGAAAGCTCACATCCAGAAAACAAGTGGTTTTTCAGCTTCCCCATCAGAGTGGAACCTGAATATGTGTTTCTTTTTCAAATTTAAGTTGTGTCTGAAAAATTGACTTTTCTGGCTGAATGGGATTTTTACCAACAATTGCGAGATATGCATTGGGCTAACTACACAGGGAAAGCTCACATCCAGAAAACAAGTGGTTTTTCAGTTTCACCAACCCTGGGGAACCTGCACATGTATTTCCTTTTCACATTCAGCTCTCAATTAAAAATTAACTTTTCTGGCTGAATGGGATTTTTACCTATTGCGAGATACGCCTTGGGCTAACTCCACAGGGAAAGCTCAGATCCGGAAAACAAGTGGTTTTTCAGTTTCCCCATCTGAGTAGAAGCTGCATATGTGTTTCTTTTTCCAATTTTATCCTGTGTCAGAAAAATTGACTTTTTGGCTGAATGGGATTTTTACCAATTGCGAGATACGCCTTGGGCTAACTCCACAAGGAAAGCTCACATCCAGAAAACAAGTGGTTTTTCAGCTTCCCCATCCGAGTGGAACCTGAATATGTGTTTCTTTTTCACATTTGAGCTCTCTCTGAAGAATTGACTTTTCTAGCTCAATGGGATTTTTACCAATTGCGAGATATGCATTGGGCTAACTCCACAGGGAAAGTTCACATCCGGAAAACAAGTGGTTTTTCAGTTTCACCAACCCTGGGGAACCTGCACATGTATTTCCTTTTCACATTTCAGCTCTCAATTAAAAATTAACTTTTCTGGCTGAATGGGATTTTTACCAATTGCGAGATACGCCTTGGGCTAACTCCACAGGGAAAGCTCAGATCCGGAAAACAAGTGGTTTTTCAGTTTCCCCATCTGAGTAGAACCTGCATATGTGTTTCTCTTTCCAATTTTATCCTGTGTCAGAAAAATTGACTTTTTGGCTGAATGGGATTTTTACCAATTGCGAGATACGCCTTGGGCTAACTCCACAAGGAAAGCTCACATCCAGAAAACAAGTGGTTTTTCAGCTTCCCCATCAGAGTGGAACCTGCATATGTGTTTCTTTTTCACATTTGAGCTCCCTCTGAAGAATTGACTTTTCTGGCTGAATGGGATTTTTACCAACAATTGCGAGATACGCCGTGGGCTAACTCCACAGGGAAAGCTCAAATCCAGAAAACAAGTGGTTTTTCAGCTTCACCATCCCTGGGGAACCTGCATATGTGTTTCTTTTTCACATTTGAGCTCTTTCTGAAGAATTGACTTTTCTGGCTGAATGGGATTTTTACCAATTGCGAGATATGCATTGGGCTAACTCCACAGGGAAATCTCAAATCCGGAAAACAAGTGGTTTTTCAGCTTCACCAACCCTGGGGAACCTGCATATGTGTTTCTTTTTCACATTTGAGCTCTGTCTGAAAAATTAACTTTTCTGGCTGAATGGGATTTTTACCAATTGCGAGATACGCCGTGGGCTAACTCCACAGGGAAAGCTCACATCCGTAAAACAAGTGGTTTTTCAGCTTCACCAACCCTGGGGAACCTGCACATGTATTTCCTTTTCACATTTCAGCTCTCAATTAAAAATTAACTTTTCTGGCTGAATGGGATTTTTACCAATTGCGAGATACGCCTTTGGCTAACTCCACAGGGAAAGCTCAGATCCGGAAAACAAGTGGTTTTTCAGTTTCCCCATCTGAGTAGAACCTGCATATGTGTTTCTTTTTCCAATTTTATCCTGTGTCAGAAAAATTGACTTTTTGGCTGAATGGGATTTTTACCAATTGCGAGATACGCCTTGGGCTAACTCCACAAGGAAAGCTCACATCCAGAAAACAAGTGGTTTTTCAGCTTCCCCATCCGAGTGGAACCTGAATATGTGTTTATTTTTCAAATTTAAGTTGTGTCTGAAAAATTGACTTTTCTGACTGAATGGGATTTTTACCAACAATTGCGAGATTCGCCTTGGGCTAACTCCACAGGGAAAGCTCACATCCAGAAAACCACTGGTTTTTCAGCTTCCCCATCCGAGTGGAACCTGAATATGTGTTTCTTTTTCACATTTGAGCTCTCTCTGAAGAATTGACTTTTCTGGCTGAATGGGATTTTTACCAACAATTGCGAGATACGCCTTGGGCTAACTCCACAGGGAAAGCTCACATCCAGAAAACCACTGGTTTTTCAGCTTCCCCATCCGAATGGAACCTGAATATGTGTTTCTTTTTCACATTTGAGCTCTGTCAGAAAAATTGACTTTTCTGGCTGAATGGGATTTTTACCAACAATTGCGAGATACGCCTTGGGCTAACTCCTCAGGGAAAGCTCACATCCAGAAAACAAGTGTTTTTTCAGCTTCCCCATCCGAGTGGAACTTGCATATGTGTTTCTTTTTCACATTTGAGCTCTGTCAGAAAAATTGACTTTTCTGGCTGAATGGGATTTTTACCAACAATTGCGAGATACGCCTTGGGCTAACTCCTCAGGGAAAGCTCACATCCAGAAAACAAGTGGTTTTTCAGCTTCACCAACCCTGGGGAACCTGCATATGTGTTTCTTTTTCAAATTTAAGCTGTGTCTGAAAAATTGACTTTTCTGGCTGAATGGGATTTTTACCAACAATTGCGAGATACGCCTTGGGCTAACTCCTCAAGAAAGCTCACATGCAGAAAACAAGTGGTTTTTCAGCTTCCCCATCCGAGTGGAACCTGAATATGTGTTTCTTTTTCACATATGAGCTCTCTCTGAAGAATTGACTTTTCTGGCTGAATGTGATTTTTACCAATTGTGAGATATGCATTGGGCTAACTCCACAAGGAAAGCTCACATCCAGAAAACAAGTGGTTTTTCAGCTTCCCCATCAGAGTGGAACCTGCATATGTGTTTCTTTTTCACATTTGAGCTCCCTCTGAAGAATTGACTTTTCTGGCTGAATGGGATTTTTACCAACAATTGCGAGATACGCCGTGGGCTAACTCCACAGGGAAAGCCACATCCGGAAAACAGTGGTTTTCAGCTTCACATCCCTGGGGAACCTGCATATGCGTTTCTTTTTCAATTTTGAGTCTTCTGAAGAATTGATTTCTGGGGAGGGGGGGGATTGTTTTACCAATGCGAGATATGCATTGGGCTAACTCCACAGAAAAGTTTCACATCCGGAAAACAAGTGGTTCTTTTCAGCTTCACACCAAACCCTGGGGACCTGCTATGTGTTTCTCTTCACATTTCCGCTCTTCTGCAAAATTAACTTTTCTGGCTGAATGGGATTTTTACCAATGTTTTTTTTTTTTCGGGGGGGGAAAAGGGGAAAAAAATTTTTTTATTTTTTTTTTTCTTTTTAAACACCGGGGGGGGGGGGGGGGGGGGGGGTGGGGGGGGGCCGGGGGTGGGGGGGGGGGAGTGGGCTAACTACACAGGTAAAGCTCACATCCAGAAAACAATTGGTTTTTCAGCTTACCCAACCGAGTGGAACCTGAATATGTGTTTCTTTTTGAAATTCAACCTGTGTCTGAAAAATTGACTTTTCTGGCTGAATGGGATTTTTACCAACAATTGCGAGATACCCTTGGGCTAACTCCTCAGGGAAAGCTCACATCCAGAAAACAAGTGTTTTTTCAGCTTCCCCATCCAAGTGGAACTTGCATATGTGTTTCTTTTTCACATTTGAGCTCTGTCAGAAAAATTGACTTTTCTGGCTGAATGGGATTTTTACCAACAATTGCGAGATATGCATTGGGCTAACTCCACAGGGAAAGCTCACATCCGGAAAACAAGTGGTTTTTCAGCTTCACCATCCCTGGGGAACCTGCATATGTGTTTCTTTTTCACATTTGAGCTCTTTCTGAAGAATTGACTTTTCTGGCTGAATGGGATTTTTACCAATTGCGAGATATGCATTGGGCTAACTACACAGGGAAAGCTCACATCCAGAAAACAAGTGGTTTTTCAGTTTCACCAACCCTGGGGAACCTGCACATGTATTTCCTTTTCACATTCAGCTCTCAATTAAAAATTAACTTTTCTGGCTGAATGGGATTTTTACCTATTGCGAGATACGCCTTGGGCTAACTCCACAGGGAAAGCTCAGATCCGGAAAACAAGTGGTTTTTCAGTTTCCCCATCTGAGTAGAAGCTGCATATGTGTTTCTTTTTCCAATTTTATCCTGTGTCAGAAAAATTGACTTTTTGGCTGAATGGGATTTTTACCAATTGCGAGATACGCCTTGGGCTAACTCCACAAGGAAAGCTCACATCCAGAAAACAAGTGGTTTTTCAGCTTCCCCATCCGAGTGGAACCTGAATATGTGTTTCTTTTTCACATTTGAGCTCTCTCTGAAGAATTGACTTTTCTAGCTCAATGGGATTTTTACCAATTGCGAGATATGCATTGGGCTAACTCCACAGGGAAAGTTCACATCCGGAAAACAAGTGGTTTTTCAGTTTCACCAACCCTGGGGAACCTGCACATGTATTTCCTTTTCACATTTCAGCTCTCAATTAAAAATTAACTTTTCTGGCTGAATGGGATTTTTACCAATTGCGAGACACGCCTTGGGCTAACTCCACAGGGAAAGCTCAGATCCGGAAAACAAGTGGTTTTTCAGTTTCCCCATCTGAGTAGAACCTGCATATGTGTTTCTCTTTCCAATTTTATCCTGTGTCAGAAAAATTGACTTTTTGGCTGAATGGGATTTTTACCAATTGCGAGATACGCCTTGGGCTAACTCCACAAGGAAAGCTCACATCCAGAAAACAAGTGGTTTTTCAGCTTCCCCATCAGAGTGGAACCTGAATATGTGTTTCTTTTTCAAATTTAAGTTGTGTCTGAAAAATTGACTTTTTGGCTGAATGGGATTTTTACCAATTGCGAGATACGCCTTGGGCTAACTCCACAGGGAAAGCTCACATCCGTAAAAAAAGTGGTTTTTCAGCTTCACCATCCCTGGGGAACCTGCATATGTGTTTCTTTTTCACATTTTAGCTCTTTCTGAAGAATTGACTTTTCTGGCTGAATGGGAT
>JALGBA010001413.1:0-32926 GCA_023970755.1 Azemiops feae
GCAGTTTAAATAAACTTTAAATACAATGGAGATCCAAACAGCAGGGCTCCAGCTACGTTTCTGCTCCACCCTCCTCAAATGTACAGATTCTAGCACTTCCCAGCAAGCTCTGGGCAGTTTAAATGCGGTTTAAATGCAGTTTAAATACAATGGAGATCCAATCAGCAGGGCCCCAGCTACTTTTCTTCACCCTGCACAAACTTTCAGATTGTAGCACTTCCCAGCAAGCTCTGGGCAGTTTAAATGCAGTTTTAATGCAGTTTAAATACAATGGAGATCCAATCAGCAGGGCCCCAGATACTTTTCTTCACCCTGCACAAACTTAAGATTGTAGCACTTCCCACCAAGCTCTGGGCAGTTTAAATAAACTTTAAATATAATGGAGATCCAAACAGCAGGGCTCCAGCTACGTTTCTGCTCCACCCTCCACAAATGTACAGATTGTAGCACTTCCCAGCAAGCTCTGGGCAGTTTAAATGCAGTTTAAATGCAGTTTAAATACAATGGAGATCCAATCAGCAGGGCCCCAGCTACGTTTCTGCTCCACCCTCCTCAAATGTACAGATTGTAGCACTTCCCAGCAAGCCCTGCTCAGTTTAAATGCGGTTTTAATGCAGTTTAAATACAATGGAGATCCAATCAGCAGGGCCCCAGATACTTTCCTTCACCCTGCACAAACTTAAGATTGTAGCACTTCCCACCAAGCTCTGGGCAGTTTAAATAAACTTTAAATACAATGGAGATCCAAACAGCAGGGCTCCAGCTACGTTTCTGCTCCACCCTCCACAAATGTACAGATTGTAGCACTTCCCAGCAAGCTCTGGGCAGTTTAAATGCAGTTTTAATGCAGTTTAAATGCAATGGAAATCCAATCAGCAGGGCCCCAGCTACGTTTCTGCTCCACCCTCCACAAACGTGCAGATTGTAGCACTTCCAAGCAAGCTCTGGGAAGATTAAATGCGGTTTAAATGCAGTTTAAATACAATGGTGATCCAATCAGCAGGGCCCCAGCTACGTTTCTGCTCCACCCTCCTCAAATGTACTGATTGTAGCACTTCCCAGCAAGCTCTGGGCAGTTTAAATGCAGTTTAAATGCAGTTTACATACAATGGAGATCCAATCAGCAGGGCCGCAGCTACGTTTCTGCTCCACCCTCCTCAAATGTACAGATTGTAGCACTTCCCAGCAAGCCCTGGTCAGTTTAAATGCGGTTTTAATGCAGTTTAAATACAATGGATATCCAATCAGCAGGGCCCCAGATACTTTTCTTCACCCTGCACAAACTTTCAGATTGTAGCACTTCCCACCAAGCTCTGGGCAGTTTAAATGCAGTTTAAATAAACTTTAAATACAATGGAGATCCAAACAGCAGGGCTCCAGCTACGTTTCTGCTCCACCCTCCTCAAATGTACAGATTGTAGCACTTCCCAGCAAGCTCTGGGCAGTTTAAATGCAGTTGAAATACAATGGAGGTCCAATCAGCAGGGCCCCAGCTACGTTTCGGCTCCACCCTCCACAAATGTACAGATTGTAGCACTTCCCAGCAAGATCTGGGCAGTTTAAATGCGGTTTAAATTCAGTTTAAATATAATGGAGATCCAATCAACAGGGCCCCAGCTACTTTTATTCTCCACCCTCCACAAAGATAGATTGTAGCACTTCCCAGCAAGCTCTGGGCAGTTTAAATGCAGTTTAAATGCAATGGAAATCCAATCAGCAGAGCCCCACCTACTTTTCTGCTCCACCCTCCACAACCGTACAGATTGTAGCACTTCCCAGCAAGATCTGGGCAGTTTAAATGCAGTTTAAATGCAGTTTAAATGCAGTTTAAATACAATGGAAATCCAATCAGCAGGGCCCCAGCTATGTTTCTGCTCCACCCTCCACAAATGTACAGATTGTAGCACTTCCCAGCAAGCCCTGGTCAGTTTAAATGCGGTTTTAATGCAGTTTAAATACAATGGAGATCCAATCAGCAGGGCCCCAGATACTTTTCTTCACCCTGCACAAACTTAAGATTGTAGCACTTCCCACCAAGCTCTGGGCAGTTTAAATAAACTTTAAATACAATGGAGATCCAAACAGCAGGGCTCCAGCTACGTTTCTGCTCCACCCTCCACAAATGTACAGATTGTAGCACTTCCCAGCAAGCTCTGGGCAGTTTAAATGCAGTTTTAATGCAGTTTAAATACAATGGAAATCCAATCAGCAGGGCCCCAGCTACGTTTCTGCTCCACCCTCCACAAACGTGCAGATTGTAGCACTTCCCAGCAAGCTCTGGGAAAATTAAATGCGGTTTAAATGCAGTTTAAATACAATGGTGATCCAATCAGCAGGGCCCCAGCTACGTTTCTGCTCCACCCTCCTCAAATGTACAGATTGTAGCACTTCCCAGCAAGCTCTGGGCAGTTTAAATGCAGTTTAAATGCAGTTTAAATACAATGGAGATCCAATCAGCAGGGCCCCAGCTACGTTTCTGCTCCACCCTCCTCAAATGTACAGATTGTAGCACTTCCCAGCAAGCCCTGGTCAGTTTAAATGCGGTTTTAATGCAGTTTAAATACAATGGAGATCCAATCAGCAGGGCCCCAGATACTTTTCTTCACCCTGCACAAACTTAAAATTGTAGCACTTCCCAGCAAGCTCTGGGCAGTTTAAATGCAGTTTTAATGCAGTTTAAATGCAATGGAAATCCAATCAGCAGGGCCCCAGCTACGTTTCTGCTCCACCCTCCACAAACGTGCAGATTGTAGCACTTCCCAGCAAGCTCTGGGAAGATTAAATGCGGTTTAAATGCAGTTTAAATACAATGGTGATCCAATCAGCAGGGCCCCAGCTACGTTTCTGCTCCACCCTCCTCAAATGTACAGATTGTAGCACTTCCCAGCAAGCACTGGGCAGTTTAAATGCAGTTTAAATATAATGGAGATCCAATCAGCAGGACCCCAGATACGTTTCTTCTCCCCCCTCCACAAACGTGCAGATTGTAGCACTTCCCAGCAAGCTCTGGGCACATTAAATGCAGTTTAAATATAATGGAGATCCAATCAGCCAGGGCCCAGCTACTTTATTCTCCAACCTCACAAACTACGGATTGTATGATCCAGCAAACTTCTGGTCAGTTTAAAATGCAAGTGTTAAATAAATGGAGATCGAAACAGCAGGGCCCAGCTACTTTTTGCTCCACCCTCCACAAAATTACAGATTATCGGCACTTCCAGCAAGCTGGCGTTTAAATGCAGTTTAAATACAATGGAGATCCAATCAGCAGGGCCCCAGCTACTTTTCTTCACCCTGCACAAACTTTCAGATTGTAGCACTTCCCAGCAAGCTCTGGGCAGTTTAAATACAGTTGAAATACAATGGAGGTCCAATCAGCAGGGCCCCAGCTACGTTTCGGCTCCACCCTCCACAAATGTACAGATTGTAGCACTTCCCAGCAAGATCTGGGCAGTTTAAATGCGGTTTAAATTCAGTTTAAATATAATGGAGATCCAATCAACAGGGCCCCAGCTACTTTTATTCTCCACCCTCCACAAAGATAGATTGTAGCACTTCCCAGCAAGCTCTGGGCAGTTTAAATGCAGTTTAAATGCAATGGAGATCCAATCAGCAGAGCCCCAGCTACTTTTCTGCTCCACCCTCCACAACCGTACAGATTGTAGCACTTCCCAGCAAGATCTGGGCAGTTTAAATGCAGTTTAAATGCAGTTTAAATGCAGTTTAAATACAATGGAGATCCAATCAGCAGGGCCTCAGCTACGTTTCTGCTCCACCCTCCACAAATGTACAGATTGTAGCACTTCCCAGCAAGCCCTGGTCAGTTTAAATGCGGTTTTAATGCAGTTTAAATACAATGGAGATCCAATCAGCAGGGCCCCAGCTACGTTTCTGCTCCACCCTCCTCAAATGTACAGATTGTAGCACTTCCCACCAAGCTCTGGGCAGTTTAAATAAACTTTAAATACAATGGAGATCCAAACAGCAGGGCTCCAGCTACGTTTCTGCTCCACCCTCCACAAATGTACAGATTGTAGCACTTCCCAGCAAGCTCTGGGCAGTTTAAATGCAGTTTTAATGCAGTTTAAATACAATGGAAATCCAATCAGCAGGGCCCCAGCTACGTTTCTGCTCCACCCTCCACAAACGTGCAGATTGTAGCACTTCCCAGCAAGCTCTGGGAAGATTAAATGCGGTTTAAATGCAGTTTAAATACAATGGTGATCCAATCAGCAGGGCCCCAGCTACGTTTTTGCTCCACCCTCCTCAAATGTACTGATTGTAGCACTTCCCAGCAAGCTCTGGGCAGTTTAAATGCAGTTTAAATGCAGTTTAAATACAATGGAGATCCAATCAGCAGGGCCCCAGCTACGTTTCTGCTCCACCCTCCCCAAATGTACAGATTGTAGCACTTCCCAGCAAGCCCTGGTCAGTTTAAATGCGGTTTTAATGCAGTTTAAATACAATGGAGATCCAATCAGCAGGGCCCCAGATACTTTTCTTCACCCTCCACAAATTTACAGATTGTAGCACTTCCCACCAAGCTCTGGGCAGTTTAAATACAGTTTAAATACAATGGAGATCCAAACAGCAGGGCCCCAGCTACCTTTCGGCTCCACCCTCCACAAATGTACAGATTGTAGCACTTCCCAGGAAGCTCTGGGCAGTTTAAATGCGGTTGACCATAAATGGAAATCCAAACAGCAGGGCCCAGCTACGTTCGGTCCCACCACCACAAATGTCCAGATTGTAGCACTTCCCAGCAAGCTCTGGGCAGTTTAAATGTGGTTTAAATGCAGTTTAAGTACAATGGAGATCCAATCAGCAGGGCCCCAGCTACTTTTCTTCACCCTGCACAAACTTACAGATTGTAGCACTTCCCACCAAGCTCTGGGCAGTTTAAATGCAGTTGAAATACAATGGAGATCCAAACAGCAGGGCCCAGCTACGTTTCGGCTCCACCCTCCACAAATGTACAGATTGTAGCACTTCCCAGCAAGCTCTGGGCAGTTTAAATGTGGTTTAAATGCAGTTTTAATACAATGGAGATCCAATCAGCAGGGCCCCAGCTACGTTTCTGCTCCACCCTCCCCAAACGTACAGATTGTAGCACTTCCCAGCAAGCTCTGGGCAGTTTAATGCGGTTAAATGCAGTTTAAATACAATGGAGATCCAATCAGCAGGGCCCCAGCTACTTTTCATCACACTTACAGATTGTAGCACTTCCCAGCAAGCTCTGGGCAGTTTAAATGCGGTTTAAATGCAGTTTAAATACAATGGAGATCCAATCAGCAGGGCCCCAGATACTATTCTTCACCCTCCACAAACTTACAGATTGTAGCACTTCCCACCAAGCTCTGGGCAGTTTAAATACAGTTCAAATACAATGGAGATCCAAACAGCAGGGCCCCAGCTACGTTTCGGCTCCACCCTCCACAAATGTACAGATTGTAGCACTTCCCAGCAAGCTCTGGGCAGTTTAAATGCAGTTTAAATGCAGTTTAAATACAATGAAGATCCAAACAGCAGGGCCCCAGCTACGTTTCTGCTCCACCCTCCTCAAATGTACAGATTGTAGCACTTCCCAGCAAGCTCTGGGCAGTTTAAATGCGGTTTAAATGCAGTTTAAATACAATGGAGATCCAATCAGCAGGGCCCCAGATACTTTTCTTCACCCTCCACAAACTTACAGATTGTAGCACTTCCCAGCAAGCTCTGGGCAGATTAAATGCAGTTTAAATATAATGGAAATCCAATCAGCAGGGCCCCAGCTACTTTTATTCTCCACCCTCCACAAACTTACAGATTGTAGCACTTCCCAGCAAACTCTGGGCAGTTCAAATGCAGTTTAAATAAAATGGAGATCCAAACAGCAGGGGCCCAGCTACTTTCTGCTCCACCCTCCACAAACGTGCAGATTGTAGCACTTCCTAGCAAACTCTGGGCAATTTAAATGCAGTTTAAATAAAATGGAGATCCAATCTGTGTTATCCAATCCTGGGGCTGGCAGGGCAAGGGGTCCCCTTGGTTATACTCGGGGATTAGGATGAAATCCAGGCTGTGCACCACCCGAAAGGGGGCAAACCCGGTTCTACTGTGCACCGCGTTGTTGTATGCCACTTCCGCGAATGGCAGGAAGTCAACACAGTCCATCTGCTGGTACGACACGTAGCTCTGTAGGTAATGCTCCACCATCACGTTTGGGCGTTCCGCTGCTCCATTGGGATGATACGTCGATCTGAGACCCTGAGACGATCCGATGCAGCGGATAAATGTCCACTCCACCCTCCACAAAAGTACAGATTGTAGCACTACCCAGCAAGCTCTGGGCAGTTTAAATGCAGTTTAAATACAATGGAGATCCAATCAGCAGGGCCCCAGCTACATTTCTGCTCCACCCTCCAAAAACTTACAGATTGTAGCACTTCCCAGCAACCTCTGGGCAGTTTAAATGCAGTTGAAATACAATGAAGATCCAAACAGCAGGGCCCCAGCTACGTTTCTGCTCCACCCTCCACAAACTTACAGATTGTAGCACTTCTCAGCAAGCTCTGGGCAGATTAAATGCAGTTTAAATACAATGGAGATCCAATCAGCAGGGCCCCAGCTACTTTTCTGCTCCACCCTCCATAAATGTACAGATTGTAGCACTTCCCAGCAAGCTCTGGGCAGTTTAAATGCAGTTTAAATACAATGGAAATCCAATCAGCAGGGCCCCAGCTATGTTTCTGCTCCACCCTCCACAAATATACAAATTGTAGCAATTCCCAGCAAGCTCTGGGCAGTTTAAATGCAGTTTAAATGCAGTTTAAATACAATGGAGATCCAATCAGCAGGGCCCCAGCTACGTTTCTTCTCCACCCTCCACAAACGTACAGATTGTAGCACTTCCCAGCAAGCTCTGGGCAGTTTAAATGCAGTTTAAATGCAGTTTAAATACAATGGAGATCCAAACAGCAGGGCCCCAGCTACTTTTCTGCTCCACCCTCCACAAACGTACAGATTGTAGCAGTTCCCAGCAAGCTCTGGGCAGTTTAAATGGAGTTTAAATGCAGTTTAAATACAATGGAGATCCAATCAGCAGGGCCCCAGCTACGTTTCTGCTCCACCCTCCACAAATGTACAGATTGTAGCACTTCCCAGCAAGCTCTGGGCAGTTTAAATGCGTTTTAAATGCAGTTTAAATACAATGGAGATCCAATCAGCAGGGCCCCAGATACCTTTGTTCACCCTGCACAAACTTACAGATTGTAGCACTTCCCACCAAGCTCTGGGCAGTTTAAATACAGTTTAAATACAATGGAGATCCAAACAGCAGAGCCCCAGCTACGTTTCGGCTCCACCCTCCACAAATGTACAGATTGTAGCACTTCCCAGCAAGCTCTGGGCAGTTTAAATGCAGTTTAAATACAATGGAAATCCAATCAGCAGGGCCCCAGCTATGTTTCTGCTCCACCCTCCACAAATATACAGATTGTAGCAATTCCCAGCAAGCTCTGGGCAGTTTAAATGCAGTTTAAATGCAGTTTAAATACAATGGAGATCCAATCAGCAGGGCCCCAGCTACGTTTCTTCTCCACCCTCCACAAACGTACAGATTGTAGCACTTCCCAGCAAGCTCTGGGCAGTTTAAATGCAGTTTAAATGCAGTTTAAATACAATGGAGATCCAAACAGCAGGGCCCCAGCTACTTTTCTGCTCCACCCTCCACAAACGTACATATTGTAGCAGTTCCCAGCAAGCTCTGGGCAGTTTAAATGGAGTTTAATGCAGTTTAATACATGGAGATCCATCGCAGGCCCCCACTACGTTTCTTCTTCGTTCCTGCTCCACCCTCCACAAACTTACTGATTGTAGCACTTCCCAGCAAGCTCTGGGCAGTTTAAATGCGGTTTAAATGCAGTTTAAATACAATGGAGATCCAATCAGCAGGGCCCCAGCTACTTTTCTTCACTCTGCAGAAACTTACAGATTGTAGCACTTCCCAGCAAGCTCTGGGCAGTTTAAATAAGGTTTACATACAATGTAGGCCAAAACAGCAGGGCCCAGCTACGTTCGGCTCCACCCTCCGCAATGATCACAGATTGTAGCACTTCCCGACAAGCTCCTGTGCAGTTTTAAATGGCATTTTCGATGCAGTTTAAATACAATGGAATCCAATCATGCAGGGCCCCACTACCGTTTTTCTTCTGCTCACCCTCCACCACACGTTCAGATGTTACACTTCCCAGCAAGCTCTGGGAAGATTAATGCGGTTTTAAATGCAGTTTAAATACAATGGAGATCCAATCAGCAGGACCCCAGCTACGTTTCTTCTCCCCCCTCCACAAACGTGCAGATTGTAGCACTTCCCAGCAAGCTTTGGGCAGATTAAATGCAGTTTAAATATAATGGAGATCCAATCAGCAGGGCCCCAGCTACTTTTATTCTCCACCCTCCACAAACTTACAGATTGTAGCGCTTCCCAGCAAACTCTGGGCAGTTAAAATGCAGTTTAAATATAATGGAGATCCAATCAGCAGGGCCCCAGATACTTTTCTTCACCCTGCACAAACTTACAGATTGTAGCACTTCCCAACAAGCTCTGGGCAGTTTAAATACAGTTTAAATACAATGAAGATCCAAACAGCAGGGCCCCAGCTACGTTTCGGCTCCACCCTCCACAAATGTACAGATTGTAGCACTTCCCAGCAAGCTCTGGGCAGTTTAAATGCACTTTAAATACAATGGAGATCTAATCAGCAGGGCCCCAGCTACGTTTCTGCTCCCCCCTCAACAAACGTGCAGATTGTAGCACTTCCCAGCAAGCTCTGGGCAGATTAAATGCAGTTTAAATATAATGGAGATCCAAACAGCAGGGCCCCAGCTACTTTTCTGCTCCACCCTCCACAAACTTACAGATTAAGGCACTTCCCAGCAAGCTCTGGGCAGTTTAAATGCACTTTAAATACAATGGAGATCCAATCAGCAGGGCCCCAGCTACGTTTCTGCTCCACTGTCCAAAAACTTACAGATTGTAGCACTTCCCAGCAAGCACTGGGCAGTTTAAATGCAGTTTAAATATAATGGAGATCCAATCAGCAGGACCCCAGATACGTTTCTTCTCCCCCCTCCACAAACGTGCAGATTGTAGCACTTCCCAGCAAACTCTGGGCAGTTAAAATGCAGTTTAAATATAATGGAGATCCAATCAGCAGGGCCCCAGATACTTTTCTTCACCCTGCACAAACTTACAGATTGTAGCACTTCCCAACAAGCTCTGGGCAGTTTAAATACAGTTTAAATACAATGAAGATCCAAACAGCAGGGCCCCAGCTACGTTTCGGCTCCACCCTCCACAAATGTACAGATTGTAGCACTTCCCAGCAAGCTCTGGGCAGTTTAAATGCACTTTAAATACAATGGAGATCTAATCAGCAGGGCCCCAGCTACGTTTCTGCTCCCCCCTCAACAAACGTGCAGATTGTAGCACTTCCCAGCAAGCTCTGGGCAGATTAAATGCAGTTTAAATATAATGGAGATCCAAACAGCAGGGCCCCAGCTACTTTTCTGCTCCACCCTCCACAAACTTACAGATTATGGCACTTGCCAGCAAGCTCTGGGCAGTTTAAATGCACTTTAAATACAATGGAGATCCAATCAGCAGGGCCCCAGATACTTTTCTTCACCCTCCACAAACTTACAGATTGTAGCACTTCCCACCAAGCTCTGGGCAGTTTAAATGCAGTTGAAATACAATGGAGATCGAAACAGCAGGCCCCCAGCTACGTTTCGGCTCCACCCTCCACAAATGTACAGATTGTAGAAGTTCCCAGCAAGCTCTGGGCAGTTTAAATGCATTTTAAATACGATGGAGATCCAATCAGCAGGGCCCCAGCGACTTTTCTTCACCTTCAGAATGTACACATTGCAGCAACTTCCCAGCAACTCGGGGCAAACTTAACTGCCGGTTTTAAATGCTGTTAAAATACGATGGAGATCCAATCACATGCCCCCACTTTTTTCTTTACCCTGTCCCACAACTTACAGATTGTAGCCCTTCCCACCAGCTCTGGCAGTTTAATGCAGTTGAAATACAGGGAGATCCAAACACAGGGCCCCAGCCCGTTTGCGGCTCACCCCACAAATGTACAGATTGTAGAAGTTCCCAGCAAGCTCTGGGCAGTTTAAATGCATTTTAAATACGATGGAGATCCAATCAGCAGGGCCCCAGCTACTTTTCTTCACCCTGCAGAAATGTACAGATTGCAGCACTTCCCAGCAAGCTCTGGGCAACTTAAATGCGGTTTAAATGCAGTTTAAATACAATGGAGATCCAATCAGCAGAGCCCCAGCTACGTTTCTTCTCCACCCTCAACAAACGTACAGATTTTAGCAGTTCCCAGGAAGCTCAGGGCAGTTTAAATGCGGTTTAAATGCAGTTTAAATACAATGGAGATCCAATCAGCAGCGCCCCAGCTACGTTTCAGCTCCACCCTCCAGAAATGTACAGATTGTAGCACCACCCAGCAAGCTTTGGGCAGTTTAAATGCGGTTTAAATGCAGTTTAAATACAATGGAGATCCAATCAGCAGGGCCCCAGCTACTTTTCTTCACCCTGCACAAACTTACAGATTGTAGCACTTCCCAGCAAGCTCTGGGCAGATTAAATGCAGTTTATATACAATGGAGATCCAATCAGCAGAGCCCCAGCTACTTTTCTGCTCCACCCTCCACAAACGTACAGATTGTAGCACTTCCCACCAAGCTCTGGGCAGTTTAAATGCCGTTTAAATGCAGTTCAAATACAATAGAGATCCAATCAGCAGGGCCCCACCTACGTTTCTGCTCCACCCTCAACAAACGTACAGATTTTAGCACTTCCCACCAAGCTCTGGGCAGTTTAAATGAAGTTGAAATACAAAGGAGATCCAATCAGCAGGGCCCCAGCTTCTTTTCTTCACCCGGCAGAAATGTACAGATTGTAGCACTTCCCAGCAAGCTCTGGGCAGTTTAAATGCGGCTTAAATGCAATTTAAATACAAAGGAGATCCAATCAGCAGGGCCCCAGCTTCTTTTCTTCACCCGGCACAAACGTACAGATTGTAGCACTTCCCAGCAAGCTCTGGGCAGTTTAAATACAGGTGAAATACAATGGAGATCCAAACAACAGGGCACCAGCTACGTTTCGGCTCCACCCTCCACAAATGTACAGATTGTATCACTTCCCAGCAAGCTCTGGGCAGTTTAAACGTGGTTTAAATGCAGTTTAAATACAATGGAGATCCAATCAGCAGGGCCCCAGCTACTTTTCTTCACCCTGCACAAACTTACAGATTCTAGCACTTCCCAGCAAGCTCGGGGCAGTTTAAATGCATTATAAATAAAATGGAGATCCAATCAGCAGGGACCCAGCTACGTTTCTGCTCCACCCTCCACAAACGTACAGATTGTAGCACTTCCCAGCAAGCTCTGGGCAGTTTAAATGCAGTTTAAATGCAGTTTAAATACAGTGGAGATCCAATCAGCAGGGCCCCAGCTACGTTTCTGCTCCACCCTCCACAAACTTAAAGATTGTAGCACTTCCCAGCAAGCTCTGGGTAGTTTAAATGTAGTTGAAATACAATGGAGATCCAAAGAGCAGGGCCCCAGCTACGTTTCTCCTCCACCCTCCAAAAACGTAGATTGTAGCACTTCCCAAAAAGCTCTGGGCAGTTTAAATGCAGTTTAAATAGAATGGAGATCTACTCAACAGGGGCTCATCTACGTTTGTGCTCCGCCGTCCACAAACTTACAGATTGTAGCACTTCCCAGCAAGCTCTGGGCAGTTTAAATGCAGTTGAAATACAATGGAGATCCAATCAGCAGGGCCCCAGCTACTTTTCTTCACCCTGCAGAAATGTACAGATTGCAGCACTTCCCAGCAAGCTCTGGGCAACTTAAATGCGGTTTAAATTCTGTTTAAATACAATGGAGATCCAATCAGCAGGGCCCCAGCTACTTTTCTTTACCCTGCACAAACTTACAGATTGTAGCACTTCCCAGCAAGCTCTGGGCAGTTTAAATGCAGTATAAATAAAATGGAGATCAAATCAGCAGGAACCCAGGTACCTTTCTGCTCCACCCTCCAAAAACGTACACATTCTAGCACTTCCCAGCAAGCTCGGGGCAGTTTAAATGCAGTTTAAATACAATGGAGATCCAATCAGCAGGGCCCCAGCTACGTTTCTGCTCCACCCTCCACAAACGTACAGATTGTAGCACTTCCCAGCAAGCTCTGGGCAGATTAAATGCAGTTTAAATGCAGTTTAAATACAATGGAGATACAATCAGCAGGGCCCCAGCTACGTTTCTGTTCCACCCTCCACAAACGTACAGATTGTAGCACTTCCCAGCAAGCTCTGGGCAGATTAAATGCAGTTTAAATACAATGGAGATCCAATCAGCAGAGCCCCAGCTACTTTTCTGCTCCACCCTCCACAAACGTACAGATTGTATCACTTCCCACCAAGCTCTGGGCAGTTCAAATGCCGTTTAAATGCAGTTTAAATACAATAGAGATCCAATCAGCAGGGCCCCAGCTACGTTTCTGCTCCACCCTCAACAAACGTACAGATTGTAGAACTTCCCAGCAAGCTCGGAATACAGTATTAAAAATGGTTAAATGCAGTTTAAATACAATGGAATCACCAATCAGACAGGGGCCCTAACCCGGCTAACGTTTCCTGCTCCACCCTCCAAGTCATATTTTAGCACTTCCCACCAAGCTCCTGGGCAGTTAAATACAGTTTAAATAAAATGGAGATCCAATCAGCAGGGGCCCAGCTACGTTTCTGCTCCTCCCTCCACAAACGTACAGATTCTAGCACTTCCCAGCAAGCTCGGGGCAGTTTAAATACAGGTGAAATACAATGGAGATCCAAACAACAGGGCACCAGCTACGTTTCGGCTCCACCCTCCACAAATGTACAGATTGTATCACTTCCCAGCAAGCTCTGGGCAGTTTAAACGCTGTTTAAATGCAGTTTAAATACAATGGAGATCCAATCAGCAGGGCCCCAGCTACTTTTCTTCACCCTGCACAAACTTACAGATTCTAGCACTTCCCAGCAAGCTCGGGGCAGTTTAAATGCATTATAAATAAAATGGAGATCCAATCAGCAGGGACCCAGCTACGTTTCTGCTCCACCCTCCACAAACGTACAGATTGTAGCACTTTCCAGCAAGCTCTGGGCAGTTTAAATGCAGTTTAAATGCAGTTTAAATACAGTGGAGATCCAATCAGCAGGGCCCCAGCTACGTTTCTGCTCCACCCTCCACAAACTTAAAGATTGTAGCACTTCCCAGCAAGCTCTGGGTAGTTTAAATGTAGTTGAAATACAATGGAGATCCAATCAGCAGGGCCCCAGCTACGTTTCTGCTCCACCCTCCACAAACGTACAGATTGTAGCACTTCCCAGCAAGCTCTGGGCAGTTTAAATACAGGTGAAATACAATGGAGATCCAAACAACAGGGCACCAGCTACGTTTCGGCTCCACCCTCCACAAATGTACAGATTGTATCACTTCCCAGCAAGCTCTGGGTAGTTTAAATGTAGTTGAAATACAATGCAGATCCAAAGAGCAGGGCCCCAGCTACGTTTCTCCTCCACCCTCCAAAAACGTAGATTGTAGCACTTCCCAAAAAGCTCTGGGCAGTTTAAATGCAGTTTAAATAGAATGGAGATCTACTCAACAGGGGCTCATCTACGTTTGTGCTCCGCCGTCCACAAACTTACAGATTGTAGCACTTCCCAGCAAGCTCTGGGCAGTTTAAATGCAGTTGAAATACAATGGAGATCCAAACAGCAGGGCCCCAGCTACGTTTCGGCTCCACCCTCCACAAATGTACAGATTGTAGCACTTCCCAGCAAGCTCTGGGCAATTTAAATGCGGTTTAAATGCAGTTTAAATACAATGGAGATCCAATCAGCAGGGCCCCAGCTACTTTTCTTCACCCTGCACAAACTTACAGATTGTAGCACTTCCCAGCGAGCTCTGGGCAGTTTAAATGCAGTATAAATAAAATGGAGGTCCAATCAGCAGGGCCCCAGCTACGTTTCTGCTCCACCCTCCACAAACTTACAGATTGTAGCGCTTCCCAGCAACCTCTGGGCAGATTAAATGCAGTTTAAATACAATGTTGATCCAATCAGCAGGGCCCCAGCTACGTTTCTGCTCCACCCTCCACAAACGTACAGATTGTAGCACTTCCCAGCAAGCTCTGGGCAGATTAAATGCAGTTTAAATGCAGTTTAAATACAATAGAGATCCAATCAGCAGGGCCCCAGCTACGTTTCTGTTCCACCCTCCACAAACGTACAGATTGTAGCACTTCCCAGCAAGCTCTGGGCAGATTAAATGCAGTTTAAATACAATGGAGATCCAATCAGCAGAGCCCCAGCTACTTTTCTGCTCCACACTCCACAAACGTACCGATTGTATCACTTCCCACCAAGCTCTGGGCAGTTCAAATGCCGTTTAAATGCAGTTTAAATACAATAGAGATCCAATCAGCAGGGCCCCAGCTACGTTTCTGCTCCACCCTCAACAAACGTACAGATTGTAGAACTTCCCAGCAAGCTCTGAGCAGTTTAAATGCAGTTTAAATGCAGTTTAAATACAATGGAAATCCAATCAGCAGGGCCCCAGCTACGTTTCTGCTCCACCCTCAACAAACGTACAGATTGTAGCACTTCCCACCAAGCTCTGGGCAGTTTAAATGTAGTTGAAATAAATACAATGGAGATCCAAACAGCAGGGCCCCAGCTACGTTTCGGCTCCACCCTCCACAAATGTACAGATTGTAGAAGTTCCCAGCAAGCTCTGGGCAGTTTAAATGCATTTTAAATACGATGGAGATCCAATCAGCAGGGCCCCAGCTACTTTTCTTCACCCTGCAGAAATGTACACATTGCAGCACTTCCCAGCAAGCTCTGGGCAACTTAAATGCGGTTTAAATGCTGTTTAAATACAATGGAGATCCAATCAGCATGGCCCCAGCTACTTTTCTTTACCCTGCACAAACTTACAGATTGTAGCACTTCCCACCAAGCTCTGGGCAGTTTAAATGCAGTTGAAATACAATGGAGATCCAAACAGCAGGGCCCCAGCTACGTTTCGGCTCCACCCTCCACAAATGTACAGATTGTAGAAGTTCCCAGCAAGCTCTGGGCAGTTTAAATGCATTTTAAATACGATGGAGATCCAATCAGCAGGGCCCCAGCTACTTTTCTTCACCCTGCAGAAATGTACACATTGCAGCACTTCCCACCAAGCTCTGGGCAGTTTAAATGCCGTTTAAATGCAGTTCAAATACAATAGAGATCCAATCAGCAGGGCCCCAGCTACGTTTCTGCTCCACCCTCAACAAACGTACAGATTTTAGCACTTCCCACCAAGCTCTGGGCAGTTTAAATGAAGTTGAAATACAAAGGAGATCCAATCAGCAGGGCCCCAGCTTCTTTTCTTCACCCGGCAGAAATGTACAGATTGTAGCACTTCCCAGCAAGCTCTGGGCAGTTTAAATGCGGCTTAAATGCAATTTAAATACAAAGGAGATCCAATCAGCAGGGCCCCAGCTTCTTTTCTTCACCCGGCACAAACGTACAGATTGTAGCACTTCCCAGCAAGCTCTGGGCAGTTTAAATACAGGTGAAATACAATGGAGATCCAAACAACAGGGCACCAGCTACGTTTCGGCTCCACCCTCCACAAATGTACAGATTGTATCACTTCCCAGCAAGCTCTGGGCAGTTTAAACGTGGTTTAAATGCAGTTTAAATACAATGGAGATCCAATCAGCAGGGCCCCAGCTACTTTTCTTCACCCTGCACAAACTTACAGATTCTAGCACTTCCCAGCAAGCTCGGGGCAGTTTAAATGCATTATAAATAAAATGGAGATCCAATCAGCAGGGACCCAGCTACGTTTCTGCTCCACCCTCCACAAACGTACAGATTGTAGCACTTCCCAGCAAGCTCTGGGCAGTTTAAATGCAGTTTAAATGCAGTTTAAATACAGTGGAGATCCAATCAGCAGGGCCCCAGCTACGTTTCTGCTCCACCCTCCACAAACGTAAAGATTGTAGCACTTCCCAGCAAGCTCTGGGTAGTTTAAATGTAGTTGAAATACAATGGAGATCCAAAGAGCAGGGCCCCAGCTACGTTTCTCCTCCACCCTCCAAAAACATAGATTGTAGCACTTCCCAAAAAGCTCTGGGCAGTTTAAATGCAGTTTAAATAGAATGGAGATCTACTCAACAGGGGCTCATCTACGTTTGTGCTCCGCCGTCCACAAACTTACAGATTGTAGCACTTCCCAGCAAGCTCTGGGCAGTTTAAATGCAGTTGAAATACAATGGAGATCCAAACAGCAGGGCCCCAGCTACGTTTCGGCTCCACCCTCCACAAATGTACAGATTGTAGCACTTCCCAGCAAGCTCTGGGCAATTTAAATGCGGTTTAAATGCAGTTTAAATACAATGGAGATCCAATCAGCAGGGCCCCAGCTACTTTTCTTCACCCTGCACAAACTTACAGATTGTAGCACTTCCCAGCGAGCTCTGGGCAGTTTAAATGCAGTATAAATAAAATGGAGGTCCAATCAGCAGGGCCCCAGCTACGTTTCTGCTCCACCCTCCACAAACTTACAGATTGTAGCGCTTCCCAGCAACCTCTGGGCAGATTAAATGCAGTTTAAATACAATGGAGATCCAATCAGCAGGGCCCCAGCTACGTTTCTGCTCCACCCTCCACAAACGTACAGATTGTAGCACTTCCCAGCAAGCTCTGGGCAGATTAAATGCAGTTTAAATGCAGTTTAAATACAATGGAGATCCAATCAGCAGGGCCCCAGCTACGTTTCTGTTCCACCCTCCACAAACGTACAGATTGTAGCACTTCCCAGCAAGCTCTGGGCAGATTAAATGCAGTTTAAATACAATGGAGATCCAATCAGCAGAGCCCCAGCTACTTTTCTGCTCCACCCTCCACAAACGTACAGATTGTATCACTTCCCACCAAGCTCTGGGCAGTTCAAATGCCGTTTAAATGCAGTTTAAATACAATAGAGATCCAATCAGCAGGGCCCCAGCTACGTTTCTGCTCCACCCTCAACAAACGTACAGATTGTAGCACTTCCCACCAAGCTCTGGGCAGTTTAAATGCAGTTGAAATACAATGGAGATCCAAACAGCAGGGCCCCAGCTACGTTTCGGATCCACCCTCCACAAATGTACAGATTGTAGAAGTTCCCAGCAAGCTCTGGGCAGTTTAAATGCAGTTTAAATACGATGGAGATCCAATCAGCAGGGCCCCAGCTACTTTTCTTCAACCTGCACAAATGTACAGATTGCAGCACTTCCCAGCAAGCTCTGGGCAACTTAAATGCGGTTTAAATGCTGTTTAAATACAATGGAGATCCAATCAGCATGGCCCCAGCTACTTTTCTTTACCCTGCACAAACTTACAGATTGTAGCACTTCCCAGCAAGCTCTGGGCAGTTTAAATGCAGTAGAAATACAATGGAGATCCAAACAGCAGGGCCCCAGCTACGTTTCGGCTCCACCCTCTGCAAATGTACAGATTGTATAACTTCCCAGCAAGCTCTGGGCAATTTAAATGCAGTTTAAATACAATGGAGATCCAATCAGCAGAGCCCCAGCTACGTTTCTTCTCCACCCTCAACAAACGTACAGATTTTAGCAGTTCCCAGCAAGCTCAGGGCAGTTTAAATGCAGTTTAAATGCAGTTTAAATACAATGGAAATCCAATCAGCAGCGCCCCAGCTACGTTTCAGCTCCACCCTCCAGAAATGTACAGATTGTAGCACTTCCCAGCAAGCTCTGGGCAGTTTAAATGCAGTTTTAATGCAGTTTAAATACAATGGAAATCCAATCAGCAGGGCCCCAGCTACGTTTCTGCTCCACCCTCCACAAACGTGCAGATTGTAGCACTTCCCAGCAAGCTCTGGGAAGATTAAATGCGGTTTTAATGCAGTTTAAATACAATGGAGATCCAATCAGAAGGGCCCCAGATACTTTTCTTCACCCTGCACAAACTTAAGATTGTAGCACTTCCCACCAAGCTCTGGGCAGTTTAAATAAACTTTAAATACAATGGAGATCCAAACAGCAGGGCTCCAGCTACGTTTCTGCTCCACCCTCCACAAATGTACAGATTGTAGCACTTCCCAGCAAGCTCTGGGCAGTTTAAATGCAGTTTTAATGCAGTTTAAATACAATGGAAATCCAATCAGCAGGGCCCCAGCTACGTTTCTGCTCCACCCTCCACAAACGTGCAGATTGTAGCACTTCCCAGCAAGCTCTGGGCAGTTTAAATGCGGTTTAAATTCAGTTTAAATATAATGGAGATCCAATCAACAGGGCCCCAGCTACTTTTATTCTCCACCCTCCACAAAGATAGATTGTAGCACTTCCCAGCAAGCTCTGGGCAGTTTAAATGCAGTTTAAATGCAATGGAAATCCAATCAGCAGAGCCCCACCTACTTTTCTGCTCCACCCTCCACAACCGTACAGATTGTAGCACTTCCCAGCAAGATCTGGGCAGTTTAAATGCAGTTTAAATGCAGTTTAAATGCAGTTTAAATACAATGGAGATCCAATCAGCAGGGCCCCAGATACTTTTCTTCACCCTGCACAAACTTAAGATTGTAGCACTTCCCACCAAGCTCTGGGCAGTTTAAATAAACTTTAAATACAATGGAGATCCAAACAGCAGGGCTCCAGCTACGTTTCTGCTCCACCCTCCACAAATGTACAGATTGTAGCACTTCCCAGCAAGCTCTGGGCAGTTTAAATGCAGTTTTAATGCAGTTTAAATACAATGGAAATCCAATCAGCAGGGCCCCAGCTACGTTTTCTGCTCCACCCTCCACAACCGTGCAGGTTGTTAGCACATTCCACAAGCTTGGAAGAGTAAATTGCGGTTTAATCAGTTTAAATATAATGGAGATCCAATCAGCAGGGCCCCAGATACTTTTCTTCACCCTGCACAAACTTACAGATTGTAGCACTTCCCAACAAGCTCTGGGCAGTTTAAATACAGTTTAAATACAATGAAGATCCAAACAGCAGGGCCCCAGCTACGTTTCGGCTCCACCCTCCACAAATGTACAGATTGTAGCACTTCCCAGCAAGCTCTGGGCAGTTTAAATGCACTTTAAATACAATGGAGATCTAATCAGCAGGGCCCCAGCTACGTTTCTGCTCCCCCCTCAACAAACGTGCAGATTGTAGCACTTCCCAGCAAGCTCTGGGCAGATTAAATGCAGTTTAAATATAATGGAGATCCAAACAGCAGGGCCCCAGCTACTTTTCTGCTCCACCCTCCACAAACCTACAGATTATGGCACTTCCCAGCAAGCTCTGGGCAGTTTAAATGCACTTTAAATACAATGGAGATCCAATCGGCAGGGCCCCAGCTACGTTTCTGCTCCACTGTCCAAAAACTTACAGATTGTAGCACTTCCCAGCAAGCACTGGGCAGTTTAAATGCAGTTTAAATATAATGGAGATCCAATCAGCAGGACCCCAGATACGTTTCTTCTCCCCCCTCCACAAACATGCAGATTGTAGCACTTCCCAGCAAACTCTGGGCAGTTAAAATGCAGTTTAAATATAATGGAGATCCAATCAGCAGGGCCCCAGATACTTTTCTTCACCCTGCACAAACTTACAGATTGTAGCACTTCCCAGCAAGCTCTGGGCAGTTTAAATACAGTTTAAATACAATGAAGATCCAAACAGCAGGGCCCCAGCTACGTTTCGGCTCCACCCTCCACAAATGTACAGATTGTAGCACTTCCCAGCAAGCTCTGGGCAGTTTAAATGTGGTTTAAATGCAGTTTAAGTACAATGGAGATCCAATCAGCAGGGCCTCAGCTACTTTTCTTCACCCTGCACAAACTTACAGATTGTAGCACTTCCCACCAAGCTCTGGGCAGTTTAAATGCAGTTGAAATACAATGGAGATACAAAGAGCAGGGCCCCAGCTACGTTTCAGCTCCACCCTCCACAAATGTACAGATTGCAGCACTTCCCAGCAAGCTCTGGGCAGTTTAAATGTGGTTTAAATGCAGTTTAAATACAATGGAGATCCAATCAGCAGGGCCCCAGCTACGTTTCGGCTCCACCCTCCAAAAACGTACAGATTGTAGCACTTCCCAGCAAGCTCTCGGCAGTTTAAATGCAGTTTAAATACAATGGAGATCCAATCAGCAGGACCCCAGCTACGTTTGTGCTCCCCCCTCCACAAACGTGCAGATTGTAGCACTTCCCAGCAAGCTCTGGGCACATTAAATGCAGTTTAAATATAATGGAGATCCAATCAGCAGGGCCCCAGCTACTTTTATTCTCCACCCTCCACAAACTTACAGATTGTAGCGCTTCCCAGCAAACTCTGGGCAGTTAAAATGCAGTTTAAATAAAATGGAGATCGAAACAGCAGGGGCCCAGCTACTTTTCTGCTCCACCCTCCACAAACTTACAGATTATGGCACTTCCCAGCAAGCTCTGGGCAGTTTAAATGCACTTTAAATACAATGGAGATCCAATCAGCAGGGTCCCAGCTACGTTTCTGCTCCACTGTCCAAAAACTTACAGATTGTAGCACTTCCCAGCAAGCTCTGGGCAGTTTAAATACAGTTGAAATACAATGAAGATCCAAACAGCAGGGCCCCAGCTACGTTTCTGCTCCACCCTCCACAAACGTACAGATTGTAGCAGTTCCCAGCAAGCTCTGGGCAGTTTAAATGGAGTTTAAATGCAGTTTAAATACAATGGAGATCCAATCAGCAGGGCCTCAGCTACGTTTCTGCTCCACCCTCAACAAATGTACAGATTGTAGCACTTCCCAGCAAGCTCTGGGCAGTTTAAAGGCGTTTTAAATGCAGTTTAAATACAATGGAGATCCAATCAGCAGGGCCCCAGATACTTTTCTTCACCCTGCACAAACTTACAGATTGTAGCACTTCCCACCAAGCTCTGGGCAGTTTAAATGCACTTTAAATACAATGGAGATGCAATCAGCAGGGACCCAGCTACGTTTCTGCTCCCCCCTCAACAAACGTGCAGATTGTAGCACTTCCCAGCAAGCTCTGGGCAGATTAAATGCAGTTTAAATATAATGGAGATCCAAACAGCAGGGCCCCAGCTACGTTTCGGCTCCACCCTCCAAAAATGTACAGATTGTAGCACTTCCCAGCAAGCTCTCGGCAGTTTAAATGCAGTTTAAATACAATGGAGATCCAATCAGCAGGACCACAGCTACGTTTCTGCTCCACCCTCCTCAAATGTACAGATTGTAGCGCTTCCCAGCAAGCTCTGGGAAGTTTAAATGCAGTTTAAATGCAGTTTAAATACAATGGAGATCCAATCAGCAGGGCCCTAGCTACGTTTCTGCTCCACCCTCCTCAAATGTACAGATTGTAGCACTTCCCAGCAAGCCCTGGTCAGTTTAAATGCGGTTTTAATGCAGTTTAAATACAATGGAGATCCAATCAGCAGGGCCCCAGATACTTTTCTTCACCCTGCACAAACTTAAGATTGTAGCACTTCCCACCAAGCTCTGGGCAGTTTAAATGCAGTTTTAATGCAGTTTAAATACAATGGAAATCCAATCAGCAGGGCCCCAGCTACGTTTCTGCTCCACCCTCCACAAACGTGCAGATTGTAGCACTTCCCAGCAAGCTCTGGGAAGATTAAATGCGGTTTTAATGCAGTTTAAATACACTGGAGATCCAATCAGCAGGGCCCCAGATACTTTTCTTCACCCTGCACAAACTTAAGATTGTAGCACTTCCCACCAAGCTCTGGGCAGTTTAAATAAACTTTAAATACAATGGAGAGCCAAACAGCAGGGCTCCAGCTACGTTTCTGCTCCACCCTCCACAAATGTACAGATTGTAGCACTTCCCAGCAAGCTCTGGGCAGTTTAAATGCAGTTTTAATGCAGTTTAAATACAATGGAAATCCAATCAGCAGGGCCCCAGCTACATTTCTGCTCCACCCTCCACAAACGTGCAGATTGTAGCACTTCCCAGCAAGCTCTGGGAAGATTAAATGCGGTTTTAATGCAGTTTAAATACAATGGAGATCCAAACAGCAGGGCCCCAGCTACTTTTCTGCTCCACCCTCCACAAACGTACAGATTGTAGCAGTTCCCAGCAAGCTCTGGGCAGTTTAAATGGAGTTTAAATGCAGTTTAAATACAATGGAGATCCAATCAGCAGGGCCCCAGCTACGTTTCTGCTCCACCCTCCACAAATGTACAGATTGTAGCACTTCCCAGCAAGCTCTGGGCAGTTTAAATGCACTTTAAATACAATGGAGATCCAATCAGCAGGGTCCCAGCTACGTTTCTGCTCCACTGTCCAAAAACTTACAGATTGTAGCACTTCCCAGCAAGCTCTGGGCAGTTTAAATACAGTTGAAATACAATGGAGATCCAAACAGCAGGGCCCCAGCTACGTTTCGGCTCCACCCTCCACAAATGTACAGATTGTAGCACTTCCCAGCAAGCTCTGGGCAGTTTAAATGCAGTTTAAATACAATGGAAATCCAATCAGCAGGGCCCCAGCTATGTTTCTGCTCCACCCTCCACAAATATACAGATTGTAGCAATTCCCAGCAAGCTCTGGGCAGTTTAAATGCAGTTTAAATGCAGTTTAAATACAATGGAGATCCAATCAGCAGGGCCCCAGCTACGTTTCTTCTCCACCCTCCACAAACGTACAGATTGTAGCACTTCCCAGCAAGCTCTGGGCAGTTTAAATGCAGTTTAAATGCAGTTTAAATACAATGGAGATCCAAACAGCAGGGCCCCAGCTACTTTTCTGCTCCACCGTCCACAAACGTACAGATTGTAGCAGTTCCCAGCAAGCTCTGGGCAGTTTAAATGGAGTTTAAATGCAGTTTAAATACAATGGAGATCCAATCAGCAGGGCCCCAGATACCTTTGT
This sequence comes from Azemiops feae, assembly GCA_023970755.1. Classification (NCBI taxonomy): domain Eukaryota; kingdom Metazoa; phylum Chordata; class Lepidosauria; order Squamata; family Viperidae; genus Azemiops; species Azemiops feae. The sequence goes on from JALGBA010001413.1 coordinate 22,999, forward strand.
TCACCCTGCACAAACTTACAGATTGTAGCACTTCCCACCAAGCTCTGGGCAGTTTCTAAATCGTTTTTTAAATGCCGGTTTAAATACAATGGAGATCCAAACAGCAGGGCCCCAGCTACGTTTCTGCCTCCAACATCCACAAATGTACAATTGTAGCACTTCCCAGCAAGCTCTGGGCAGTTTAAATGAACTTTACAATACAATGGAGATCTAATCAGCAGGGCCCCAGAATAGCTTTCTGCTCCCACCTCAACAAACGTGCAGATTGTAGCCACTTCCAGCAAGCTCTGGGCAGATTAAAGCAGTTTTAAATATAATGGAGATCCAAACAGCAGGGCCCCAGGTACTTTTTCTGCTCCACCCTCCACAAACTACAGATTATGGCACTTCTCCAGCAATCTATGGGCAGTTTTAAATGCCACTTTAAATACAATGGAGAATCCAATCAGCAGGGCCCCAGCTACGTTTCTGCTCCACTGTCCAAAAACTTACAGATTGTAGCACTTCCCAGCAAGCACTGGCCAGTTTAAATGCAGTTTAAATATAATGGAGATCCAATCAGCAGGACCCCAGATACGTTTCTTCTCCCCCCTCCACAAACGTGCAGATTGTAGCACTTCCCAGCAAGCTCTGGGCACATTAAATGCAGTTAAAATTTAATGGAGATCCAATCAGCAGGGCCCCAGCTACTTTTATTCTCCACCCTCCACAAACTTACAGATTGTAGCGCTTCCCAGCAAACTCTGGGCAGTTAAAATGCAGTTTAAATAAAATGGAGATCGAAACAGCAGGGGCCCAGCTACTTTTCTGCTCCACCCTCCACAAACTTACAGATTATGGCACTTCCCAGCAACCTCTGGGCAGTTTAAATGCACTTTAAATACAATGGAGATCCAATCAGCAGGGTCCCAGCTACGTTTCTGCTCCACTGTCCAAAAACTTACAGATTGTAGCACTTCCCAGCAAGCTCTGGGCAGTTTAAATACAGTTGAAATACAATGAAGATCCAAACAGCAGGGCCCCAGCTACGTTTCTGCTCCACCCTCCACAAACGTACAGATTGTAGCAGTTCCCAGCAAGCTCTGGGCAGTTTAAATGGAGTTTAAATGCAGTTTAAATACAATGGAGATCCAATCAGCAGCGCCTCAGCTACGTTTCTGCTCCACCCTCAACAAATGTACAGATTGTAGCACTTCCCAGCAAGCTCTGGGCAGTTTAAAGGCGTTTTAAATGCAGTTTAAATACAATGGAGATCCAATCAGCAGGGCCCCAGATACTTTTCTTCACCCTGCACAAACTTACAGATTGTAGCACTTCCCACCAAGCTCTGGGCAGTTTAAATACAGTTTAAATACAATGGAGATCCAAACAGCAGGGCCCCAGCTACGTTTCGGCTCCACCCTCCACAAATGTACAGATTGTAGCACTTCCCAGCAAGCTCTGGGCAGTTTAAATGCACTTTAAATACAATGGAGATGCAATCAGCAGGGCCCCAGCTACATTTCTGCTCCCCCCTCAACAAACGTGCAGATTGTAGCACTTCCCAGCAAGCTCTGGGCAGATTAAATGCAGTTTAAATATAATGGAGATCCAAACAGCAGGGCCCCAGCTACGTTTCGGCTCCACCCTCCACAAACGTACAGATTGTAGCACTTCCCAGCAAGCTCTCGGCAGTTTAAATGCAGTTTAAATACAATGGAGATCCAATCAGCAGGACCACAGCTACGTTTCTGCTCCACCCTCCTCAAATGTACAGATTGTAGCACTTCCCAGCAAGCTCTGGGAAGTTTAAATGCAGTTTAAATGCAGTTTAAGTACAATGGAGATCCAATCAGCAGGGCCCCAGCTACGTTTCTGCTCCACCCTCCTCAAATGTACAGATTGTAGCACTTCCCAGCAAGCCCTGGTCAGTTTAAATGCGGTTTTAATGCAGTTTAAATACAATGGAGATCCAATCAGCAGGGCCCCAGATACTTTTCTTCACCCTCCACAAACTTACAGATTGTAGCACTTCCCACCAAGCTCTGGGCAGTTTAAATAAACTTTAAATACAATGGAGATCCAAACAGCAGGGCTCCAGCTACGTTTCTGCTCCACCCTCCACAAATGTACAGATTGTAGCACCTCCCAGCAAGCTCTGGGCAGTTTAAATGCAGTTTTAATGCAGTTTAAATACAATGGAAATCCAATCAGCAGGGCCCCAGCTACGTTTCTTCTACACCCTCCACAAACGTGCAGATTGTAGCACTTCCCAGCAAGCTCTGGGAAGATTAAATGCGGTTTAAATGCAGTTTAAATACAATGGTGATCCAATCAGCAGGACCACAGCTACGTTTCTGCTCCACCCTCCTCAAATGTACAGATTGTAGCACTTCCCAGCAAGCTTTGGGCAGTTTAAATGCAGTTTAAATGCAGTTTAAATACAATGGAGATCCAATCAGCAGAGCCCCAGCTAATTTTCTGCTCCACCCTCCACAACCGTACAGATTGTAGCACTTCCCAGCAAGATCTGGGCAGTTTAAATGCAGTTTAAATGCAGTTTAAATACAATGGAAATCCAATCAGCAGGGCCCCAGCTATGTTTCTGCTCCACCCTCCACAAATGTACAGATTGTAGCACTTCCCAGCAAGCCCTGGTCAGTTTAAATGCGGTTTTAATGCAGTTTAAATACAATGGAGATCCAATCAGCAGGGCCCCAGATACCTTTGTTCACCCTGCACAAACTTACAGATTGTAGCACTTCCCACCAAGCTCTGGGCAGTTTAAATACAGTTTAAATACAATGGAGATCCAAACAGCAGGGCCCCAGCTACGTTTCGGCTCCACCCTCCACAAATGTACAGATTGTAGCACTTCCCAGCAAGCTCTGGGCAGTTTAAATGCACTTTAAATACAATGGAGATCCAATCAGCAGGGTCCCAGCTACGTTTCTGCTCCACTGTCCAAAAACTTACAGATTGTAGCACTTCCCAGCAAGCTCTGGGCAGTTTAAATACAGTTGAAATACAATGGAGATCCAAACAGCAGGGCCCCAGCTACGTTTCGGCTCCACCCTCCACAAATGTACAGATTGTAGCACTTCCCAGCAAGCTCTGGGCAGTTTAAATGCAGTTTAAATACAATGGAAATCCAATCAGCAGGGCCCCAGCTATGTTTCTGCTCCACCCTCCACAAATATACAGATTGTAGCAATTCCGAGCAAGCTCTGGGCAGTTTAAATGCAGTTTAAATGCAGTTTAAATACAATGGAGATCCAATCAGCAGGGCCCCAGCTACGTTTCTTCTCCACCCTCCACAAACGTACAGATTGTAGCACTTCCCAGCAAGCTCTGAGCAGTTTAAATGCAGTTTAAATGCAGTTTAAATACAATGGAGATCCAAACAGCAGGGCCCCAGCTACTTTTCTGCTCCACCGTCCACAAACGTACAGATTGTAGCAGTTCCCAGCAAGCTCTGGGCAGTTTAAATGGAGTTTAAATGCAGTTTAAATACAATGGAGATCCAATCAGCAGGGCCCCAGCTACGTTTCTGCTCCACCCTCCACAAATGTACAGATTGTAGCACTTCCCAGCAAGCTCTGGGCAGTTTAAATGCGTTTTAAATGCAGTTTAAATACAATGGAGATCCAATCAGCAGGGCCCCAGCTACTTTTATTGTCCACCCTCCACAAACTTACAGATTGTAGCGCTTCCCAGCAAACTCTGGGCAGTTAAAATGCAGTTTAAATAAAATGGAGATCGAAACAGCAGGGGCCCAGCTACTTTTCTGCTCCACCCTCCACAAACTTACAGATTATGGCACTTCCCAGCAAGCTCTGGGCAGTTTAAATGCACTTTAAATACAATGGAGATCCAATCAGCAGGGTCCCAGCTACGTTTCTGCTCCACTGTCCAAAAACTTACAGATTGTAGCAGTTCCCAGCAAGCTCTGGGCAGTTTAAATGGAGTTTAAATGCAGTTTAAATACAATGGAGATCCAATCAGCAGGGCCTCAGCTACGTTTCTGCTCCACCCTCAACAACCTACAGATTGTAGCACTTCCCAGCAAGCTCTGGGCAGTTTAAATGCAGTTTAAATGCAGTTTAAATACAATGGAAATCCAAACAGCAGGGCCCCAGCTACGTTTCTGCTCCACCCTCCTCAAATATACAGATTGTAGCACTTCCCAGCAAGCTCTGGGCAGTTTAAATGCACTTTAAATACAATGGAGATCCAATCAGCAGGGCCCCAGCTACGTTTCTGCTCCCCCTCAACAAACGTGCAGATTGTAGCACTTCCCAGCAAGCTCTGGGCAGATTAAATGCAGTTTAAATATAATGGAGATCCAAACAGCAGGGCCCCAGCTACGTTTCGGCTCCACCCTCCAAAAATGTACAGATTGTAGCACTTCCCAGCAAGCTCTCGGCAGTTTAAATGCAGTTTAAATACAATGGAGATCCAATCAGCAGGACCACAGCTACGTTTCTGCTCCACCCTCCTCAAATGTACAGATTGTAGCGCTTCCCAGCAAGCTCTGGGAAGTTTAAATGCAGTTTAAATGCAGTTTAAATACAATGGAGATCCAATCAGCAGGGCCCTAGCTACGTTTCTGCTCCACCCTCCTCAAATGTACAGATTGTAGCACTTCCCAGCAAGCCCTGGTCAGTTTAAATGCGGTTTTAATGCAGTTTAAATACAATGGAGATCCAATCAGCAGGGCCACAGATACTTTTCTTCACCCTCCACAAACTTACAGATTGTAGCACTTCCCACCAAGCTCTGGGCAGTTTAAATAAACTTTAAATACAATGGAGATCCAAACAGCAGGGCTCCAGCTACGTTTCTGCTCCACCCTCCACAAATGTACAGATTGTAGCACTTCCCAGTAAGCTCTGGGCAGTTTAAATGCAGTTTTAATGCAGTTTAAATACAATGGAAATCCAATCAGCAGGGCCCCAGCTACATTTCTGCTCCACCCTCCACAAACGTGCAGATTGTAGCACTTCCCAGCAAGCTCTGGGAAGATTAAATGCGGTTTTAATGCAGTTTAAATACAATGGAGATCCAATCAGCAGGGCCCCAGATACTTTTCTTCACCCTGCACAAACTTAAGATTGTAGACTGGGGGAGTTTCCCACCAAGACTCTGGGCATTTAAATAACTTTAAAATACAATTGGAGATGCCAAAACAGCAGGGCTCCAGCTACTTTTTTCTGCTCCTCAACCCTCCAACAAATTTACATATTTGAGCACTTCCCGAGCAAGCTCTGGGCAGTTTAAATGCAGTTTAATGCCGTTTACATACAATGGAGATCCAATCAGCATGGCCCCAGCTACGTTTCTGCTCCAACCCTCCTCAAATGTACTGATTGAGCACTATCCGCAGCAAGCTCTGTTCAGTTTAATGCCGTTTAAAATGCAGTTTAAATACAATGGAGATCCAATCAGAGCAGGGGCCCCGCAGCTACGTTGCTGCTCCGAACCCTCCTCAAATGTACAGATTGTAGCACTTCCCAGCAATCCGCTGGTCAGTTTAAATGCGGTTTGTTAATGAGTTTAAATAAATGGAGATCACAATCGGTTTGGAGGCAGTGCCCCCAGATACTTTTCTTCACCCTGCACAAACTTAAGATTGTAGCACTTCCCACCAAGCTCTGGGCAGTTTAAATGCAGTTTAAATAAACTTTAAATACAATGGAGATCCAAACAGCAGGGCTCCAGCTACGTTTCTGCTCCACCGTCCTCAAATGTACAGATTCTAGCACTTCCCAGCAAGCTCTGGGCAGTTTAAATGCGGTTTAAATGCAGTTTAAATACAATGGAGATCCAATCAGCATTGCCCCAGCTACTTTTCTTCACCCTGCACAAACTTTCAGATTGTAGTACTTACCAGCAAGCTCTGGGCAGTTTAAATGCAGTTGAAATACAATGGAGGTCCAATCAGCAGGGCCCCAGCTACGTTTCGGCTCCACCCTCCACAAATGTACAGATTGTAGCACTTCCCAGCAAGATCTGGGCAGTTTAAATGCGGTTTAAATTCAGTTTAAATATAATGGAGATCCAATCAACAGGGCCCCAGCTACTTTTATTCTCCACCCTCCACAAAGATAGATTGTAGCACTTCCCAGCAAGCTCTGGGCAGTTTAAATGCAGTTTAAATACAATGGAGATCCAATCAGCAGAGCCCCAGCTACTTTTCTGCTCCACCCTCCACAACCGTACAGATTGTAGCACTTCCCAGCAAGATCTGGGCAGTTTAAATGCAGTTTAAATGCAGTTTAAATGCAGTTTAAATACAATGGAGATCCAAACAGCAGGGCTCCAGCTACGTTTCTGCTCCACCCTCCACAAATGTACAGATTGTAGCACTTCCCAGCAAGCTCTGGGCAGATTAAATGCAGTTTAAATATAATGGAGATCCAAACAGCAGGGCCCCAGCTACGTTTCGGCTCCACCCTCCAAAAATGTACAGATTGTAGCACTTCCCAGCAAGCTCTCGGCAGTTTAAATGCAGTTTAAATACAATGGAGATCCAATCAGCAGGACCACAGCTACGTTTCTGCTCCACCCTCCTCAAATGTACAGATTGTAGCGCTTCCCAGCAAGCTCTGGGAAGTTTAAATGCAGTTTAAATGCAGTTTAAATACAATGGAGATCCAATCAGCAGGGCCCTAGCTACGTTTCTGCTCCACCCTCCTCAAATGTACAGATTGTAGCACTTCCCAGCAAGCCCTGGTCAGTTTAAATGCGGTTTTAATGCAGTTTAAATACAATGGAGATCCAATCAGCAGGGCCACAGATACTTTTCTTCACCCTCCACAAACTTACAGATTGTAGCACTTCCCACCAAGCTCTGGGCAGTTTAAATAAACTTTAAATACAATGGAGATCCAAACAGCAGGGCTCCAGCTACGTTTCTGCTCCACCCTCCACAAATGTACAGATTGTAGCACTTCCCAGTAAGCTCTGGGCAGTTTAAATGCAGTTTTAATGCAGTTTAAATACAATGGAAATCCAATCAGCAGGGCCCCAGCTACATTTCTGCTCCACCCTCCACAAACGTGCAGATTGTAGCACTTCCCAGCAAGCTCTGGGAAGATTAAATGCGGTTTTAATGCAGTTTAAATACAATGGAGATCCAATCAGCAGGGCCCCAGATACTTTTCTTCACCCTGCACAAACTTAAGATTGTAGCACTTCCCACCAAGCTCTGGGCAGTTTAAATAAACTTTAAATATAATGGAGATCCAAACAGCAGGGCTCCAGCTACGTTTCTGCTCCACCCTCCACAAATGTACAGATTGTAGCACTTCCCAGCAAGCTCTGGGCAGTTTAAATGCAGTTTAAATGCAGTTTAAATACAATGGAGATCCAATCAGCAGGGCCCCAGCTACGTTTCTGCTCCACCCTCCTCAAATGTACAGATTGTAGCACTTCCCAGCAAGCCCTGCTCAGTTTAAATGCGGTTTTAATGCAGTTTAAATACAATGGAGATCCAATCAGCAGGGCCCCAGATACTTTCCTTCACCCTGCACAAACTTAAGATTGTAGCACTTCCCACCAAGCTCTGGGCAGTTTAAATAAACTTTAAATACAATGGAGATCCAAACAGCAGGGCTCCAGCTACGTTTCTGCTCCACCCTCCACAAATGTACAGATTGTAGCACTTCCCAGCAAGCTCTGGGCAGTTTAAATGCAGTTTTAATGCAGTTTAAATGCAATGGAAATCCAATCAGCAGGGCCCCAGCTACGTTTCTGCTCCACCCTCCACAAACGTGCAGATTGTAGCACTTCCAAGCAAGCTCTGGGAAGATTAAATGCGGTTTAAATGCAGTTTAAATACAATGGTGATCCAATCAGCAGGGCCCCAGCTACGTTTCTGCTCCACCCTCCTCAAATGTACAGATTGTAGCACTTCCCAGCAAGCACTGGGCAGTTTAAATGCAGTTTAAATATAATGGAGATCCAATCAGCAGGACCCCAGATACGTTTCTTCTCCCCCCTCCACAAACGTGCAGATTGTAGCACTTCCCAGCCAGCCCTGGTCATTTAAATGCGGTTTACATGCGTTTACATCAATGGAGATCCAATCAGCAGGGCCCCAAGATACTTGTCTTCACCCTGCACAAACTTTCAGATTGTAGCACTTTCCCAGCGAACAGCTCTGGGCAGTTTTTTTAAAATGCAGTTGAAATACAATGAGATCCAAACAGCAGGCTCCAGCTACGTTTCGCTCCACCCTCCAAATGTACAGATTGTGCACTTCCCGCGATCTGGGCAGTTTTAAATGCGTTTAAATTCAGTTTAATATAATTGGAAGCCAATCAAACAGGCCCCAGCTACTTTTATTCTCCACCCTCCACAAAGATAGATTGTATCACTTCCAGCAAGCTCTGGGAGTTTAGAAAATGCCAGTTTAATGCAATGGAGATCCAATCACAGAGCCCCACTACTTTTCTGCTCCCCCTCCACAACCGTACATTCTAGCACTTCGCAGCAGATCTGGGCATTTAATGCAGTTTTAAATGCAGTTTAAATGCAGTTTAAATACAATGGAGATCCAATCAGCAGGGCCCTAGCTACGTTTCTGCTCCACCCTCCTCAAATGTACAGATTGTAGCACTTCCCAGCAAGCCCTGGTCAGTTTAAATGCGGTTTTAATGCAGTTTAAATACAATGGAGATCCAATCAGCAGGGCCACAGATACTTTTCTTCACCCTCCACAAACTTACAGATTGTAGCACTTCCCACCAAGCTCTGGGCAGTTTAAATAAACTTTAAATACAATGGAGATCCAAACAGCAGGGCTCCAGCTACGTTTCTGCTCCACCCTCCACAAATGTACAGATTGTAGCACTTCCCAGTAAGCTCTGGGCAGTTTAAATGCAGTTTTAATGCAGTTTAAATACAATGGAAATCCAATCAGCAGGGCCCCAGCTACATTTCTGCTCCACCCTCCACAAACGTGCAGATTGTAGCACTTCCCAGCAAGCTCTGGGAAGATTAAATGCGGTTTTAATGCAGTTTAAATACAATGGAGATCCAATCAGCAGGGCCCCAGATACTTTTCTTCACCCTGCACAAACTTAAGATTGTAGCACTTCCCACCAAGCTCTGGGCAGTTTAAATAAACTTTAAATATAATGGAGATCCAAACAGCAGGGCTCCAGCTACGTTTCTGCTCCACCCTCCACAAATGTACAGATTGTAGCACTTCCCAGCAAGCTCTGGGCAGTTTAAATGCAGTTTAAATGCAGTTTAAATACAATGGAGATCCAATCAGCAGGGCCCCAGCTACGTTTCTGCTCCACCCTCCTCAAATGTACAGATTGTAGCACTTCCCAGCAAGCCCTGCTCAGTTTAAATGCGGTTTTAATGCAGTTTAAATACAATGGAGATCCAATCAGCAGGGCCCCAGATACTTTCCTTCACCCTGCACAAACTTAAGATTGTAGCACTTCCCACCAAGCTCTGGGCAGTTTAAATAAACTTTAAATACAATGGAGATCCAAACAGCAGGGCTCCAGCTACGTTTCTGCTCCACCCTCCACAAATGTACAGATTGTAGCACTTCCCAGCAAGCTCTGGGCAGTTTAAATGCAGTTTTAATGCAGTTTAAATGCAATGGAAATCCAATCAGCAGGGCCCCAGCTACGTTTCTGCTCCACCCTCCACAAACGTGCAGATTGTAGCACTTCCAAGCAAGCTCTGGGAAGATTAAATGCGGTTTAAATGCAGTTTAAATACAATGGTGATCCAATCAGCAGGGCCCCAGCTACGTTTCTGCTCCACCCTCCTCAAATGTACAGATTGTAGCACTTCCCAGCAAGCACTGGGCAGTTTAAATGCAGTTTAAATATAATGGAGATCCAATCAGCAGGACCCCAGATACGTTTCTTCTCCCCCCTCCACAAACGTGCAGATTGTAGCACTTCCCAGCAAGCTCTGG
>JALGBA010001414.1:0-103376 GCA_023970755.1 Azemiops feae
CTTTTGAATGAAAGGACGGCCTGCTTGATTAGAAAGTTGTTTTTGTTTATGTTACAGAGGAATATCTACTTTTTCTCTCTCATTATTTTAGATAGACTACCGAATATATGAATGGAGGTTTGCCTTGATTCATTCCTTGCCCTAATCGAAATCATGATGTTTCAGTCATTTCCTCTCTAGGGTACCTGAGTGTGTGCTGGACAGTAGCTACTGATTTGGCTACTTGTGAAGCTTAGAACATCTGTATCCTTTGTCAGTTCTGAAACAAGGTAAGAAATCCCTGCTTCATTAAAAATGCACTATTTTGGGGGATAAGACATGAAATGGGCCAGATTTGCTGACAGTACCAAATTGTTTAGGATGGATAGGCAAACAGACATACGAAAAACACCAAATGGATTTCTCCAACTGAGAAAACAGTAAATATAAAATGACTGTCAGGCTAAGCACAATGAAACAATCCAGCCAAACTCAGTTCTTTATCTGTTTATACACAATAGACAGAATCTTGCTGGACTAAACTCTAAAACTCTCTCCCTAACAGATATATCTGGGAGACTCTAGCACAGGGGGGTGTCCAAACTTGGCAACTTTAAGACTTGTGGACTTCAACTCCCAGCATTCTCCAGCCAGCATGGGTTCAGTAGTTCCCGTTTTATTGATTTATTGATTTCTTGTGTTGTTTTCCCCATTCATGTTTGTGTGTACGCTGAAGAGATTTGAGGTGTAGGTGACTGAACACGAAAAAGATTGCTTAAGTGGTGATGGATACCTTAATGGAAGTTCTGTTGCTTTAACTTACTTATGTCCTGCAATCTTGATTAGGCAGATGTTTTGATATGCATGTGATTGTATTAATGTGCAACAGTGTGTACAGGCATATATGTTTTTATATTATATCTGTCTAGGAAGGATGATAAGTGGTAAGTTAAAAACAGACAAAAACGGTGGCTGTAGTATCATTATCTTTCAAATGGTCTCTACTACCCCTACTTATTGAAATCATTATTATATTTAATATTACTCTGTTGCTTTGCATGTTAACTGAGAGCTTCTGCACCGGAGACAAATTCCTTGTGTGTCTAATCATACTTGGCCCATATTCTATTCTATTCTATTCTATTCTATTCTAGTCTAGTCTAGTCTAGTCTAGTCTAGTCTAGTCTACTCTACTCTACTCTACTCTATTCTACTCTACCCTACTCTACTCTACTCTACTCTACTCTACTCTACTCTACTCTACTCTACTCTACACAAATATTCATGTGTGTGAATTATATATTCTTTAAAAAAAACCTGTCTACCTTGAGAGTTAAATAGAATCTCCACTCTTAGACCCATTTCTGACTGCCAGGTGTTAAACAACCAGAGTTGTGTCTATTGGTGAGCATCCTATTTATATATGATTGCAGCTATTTTCTTTCTTACTTCCGCATGTAGTTAACAAAGAGGAGAATGTAGGGAATATTTTTGTTGGGCCCAGTAATGACACCAAAGAGTTGGGAAGCTTTTTAGTTCTGCAGCATTTTTTCATTAAGCAAAAGGGAAACAAAAAGAAAAGAAAAAAACAAAAAGTTGCAGACAAACACAAAACGAACAGGCCCTGAGGTTTTGCAGTTTAGAGTCAGTTTGAAGAAGATAATTATAGATTGAATTAATTAATTGCTAGCAGCTATTGCAGGTATCAGATTACCTATCATTCTGGAATAAAAAGTAATGACTAACAGACATAAACATGTATTCCAAAAAAACATAAAGGGAGCCTCCAACCTATCTTCTGCAAAACATATCTCGCCGTATTTGACTGTTATCTTTTGTTCTCAGGATTATAGTAGCTGCAACAGTTTTAGCTTATTCTTCCTTTAAGTTAGGGAGCATCATAGAAAGAAATGGTTCACAGGATGTAATTTTTAACTTCATTGATTCTTTGTTGACATCTGGGACAATTCAAAATATTTTCTATTTAATTCTGTAACTGTAATATGCAAGCACGTTCCAGTCCTGGGCATTGACATTCAAACATAGTTTGCCATAGTAGTTGATGTCCCCCCCCCCTCTGCTTTCAGTATTTGAGAAAACTCATCCTTTAATAAGTCTTTTGCTAAAATAATCTGATCTAGCTCTGATAGTTTAGGAAAACAAAGGCAATTTCAAAAACGTGACACTGACTTTTCTATTGCGTTTCATTGTCTGCAGATAATGAGGCATTTTTAAAGAAAAGTCCTCTGCATCTCACATCCGTCCGTTACAGACGATTGTTTGATCTTAATTGTGACTGTCTACCTCAGGGGTGTCAAACTCTCAACATTACATGACGTGTCGTGACATATCGTGACTTTTTTTTCATTGCCGGCAATGGGGTGGGCCGCGGTTTCACCATGACGCATCCGGCCCACGGGCCGGCAGTTTGACACCCCTGGTCTACCTTGTGGCAATGTCGAGCAACATTTTTTTTTACTCGTGTGTATCTTTTTAAAGGAAAGATAGAGGATCTCAAGGTTATCACCCACTAAGAGTGAAATGATTTAAAATGACAAAACTATAAACATCTTCTAGGAAATGAGCTCCATTGAAATTGATCGGGTTTGTTTATGAGTATCACCTTCATGGCTTGTTGTTTAATTTCCTAAGAAGTTGCTAAACATAACAGCTGGATCTAATCAAAATAAGTACCTTGTTGCCATAGCAACAAATCAGCTATTTGGCTCACAAGCAGGAAAGGTCACAACAGTGTTCTTCTACTTGTGTTCCTCAACAGCTGATCCAAGTGGCCTTTTGCTTCTGATACTGAATACACAACCTGCACTTGAGATCTTATCTCCCATTTACTTGTTTAATCTCCTTTTTCAACCTGTTCACTCTGAGGACCAACACGGTATCTCCTGGTAGCAGATTCCATAATATTTACTTTCCTCTCTCTTCAATCTCCTCCTTCTTATCTTCATTAGAGACCTCCAAGTTTTAATATCTCCTGTCATTTCTACAAATCTGTGTATCTATCATGTCCCAACTTGCTCACCAAAAAAACTCCCATGCTTGTTGACACAGAGTTGGACTTTTCTATACCTCTCCCAACTCAAAAATATCATATATATATTTTTGAGGTTGTCCAGGTTTGCAGACACTATTGAAATGTGGTGGTGACATGTTCTTGACTAGCTGTGACTATAACACTGTTAGATTTGAGTATTTCCCATAGTATTTCAGTTATAGTACTGTAACTGAAATATCGTCCTTTCCCCCCCTTGATCAGACATGTATTGCTTTTGTGTTTCGAAACAGTGATCTACCAGTGAGGTAATTATCTTTGACTTTTTGCTCATTTCCTCTCATTATTCTATTAGCAGAGAAGAGCTGGCATTGTAACTTATCAGTTGCATAGAAAGTCAAATATTTTGTGATTCCTACATAATTTTGCAATTAGTGATAAGAAAACATGTGGCATAAATGGTGCAAATTAGTACAGAAAGCCAAAGCACTTCAATAAAACGAGTACGCTGTTTCTGATTGTACTAATTTAACTGTTCTCTGGCTCCTGTAATTGGTAAGATTATGTATTTTTGGATAATAACATTAGTATCTTAATGAAGGAACAAAAACATTTGATATCTAATTTGAAGTACAAACCGCTAAGATTATTTTTTAACAAAATGGATGACGATAGAGAGGAAAAATGGTTTCGGATAATCTAAAACAGGGGTCCCCAACCCCTGGTCCGTGGACCGGCACCGGGCCACGGCATGCCAGAAACCGGTTCATGCAAACAAGCCAAGCCCCATCCGTGGGATGCAGGCAGCACATGAAACCACGTCCCTCCCTCCGGTCCGCAGAAAAACATCTCTCCACGGAACCGTTCCCTAGTGCTCAAAAGGTTGGGGACCTCTGATCTAAAAAAGCAACAGATGCCTTGCCTAATATAGAGAAATATAGAAATCGAAAGGTTAATCTAAAGAAGAAAATGAATTTCTCTCTAGAAACTTTCTCTACTGACATAGAGAAATATGGATATGTGTACTTTGTCACTTCCGCCGTACTTAATACTTTTCATTTGTTTATGATGTAAACGTTATTTAACCCGTAGAAATGAAAAACTACTTACAGTTAATTTATGAGTGAATTCACATTATCTGCTAAGTCGCATCAGATTTAAAAACATCCAGGAGCATCATTGAACAATGCGAAATCCTAGGCAATAATACATGCTAAAATTATCTTATCAGCTATGAGAAATTATGGTGACCGAATTTCCATTTCTTACTGTCATCATGCACCTTTTTTTTGTTTTGTTAATCCTACAAATATATACATGTTTTGTAAGCTGTTTTAAACAGCAAGCAGAAAAGGGGCTCAAGAGTTTTGGGGTATTTCTTTTCCCTGGAACTAGAACACAGTAATTCTTGGCTCATAACCAACTTTGATTAGGTGCTACAGACATGCTCGATGCACCGTGAAGCACTTTTCTTTGGAAACAAATCCAGAACACTGTAAATTTCTAGTTTCTCTTAACTATGTTCGATCCACCCACTATGCAGGAGTAGGGAAGGTTTAAAATAAGATTTCAATCCCCTTCTCTTTAACAGACGCTTCATCCTTGTCTTAACGCCAAAGACGAATCCATTTGTGTTTTCCCTGTTCCTCTCTGTTTCACTTAGGACAAAATCTTGGATCTGACTTTTCTTTTCAATAAGAAATTGAGTGTTCTGTAGAAGAGTTCAGGAGACGGAGAGATATGAGTGCTGTTTAGGCATTCTGATTGCAGGTGGATTACTATCAGAAACATCTAGATGCGTAAAGTAGATGTTCTGCTGGAGGGTGCATGACAGCACCTCTGGATGGGGAGGGGTGGTCTGTGATGTAATAAATAGGGCGACCCTCCCTCTTACAAGGAGATAATCATGTCACAGAATAACCTACGCATAAGCTTAGACAAGACTTTAGCTGCAGAACTATTGCTTCAATCAAAGGGTTCCTTTCTTTCAGCATACACACACACACACACACACACATTCTCATTCCAAATGAAAAATACTTTAGTCCATCTTATTTTTTCCCCTTCCTTCTTCTCATGGACCCCTTTAAGCAAAGCTCTGATTAGATGAGATAGAGATGTATAGATATATAGATATACAGACACAGATGCATACATACATACATGCACACACACAGATATACATACACACACAGAGATATACATAGATACATACACATACATACACATACACACAGAGACATTTTTATATATTGAAGCATTTCCTTGAAATAGATGATGTATCTAGAACAGGGTCCCCAACCCCTGGTCCGTGGACCGGTACCGGGCCGCGGCATGCCAGCAACCGGTCCGCACAAACAAGCAAAAGCTCCATCCGTGGGATGGAGGCAGCACACAAAATCACGCACTCTCCAGTCCATGGAAAAACCGTTCTCTGGTGCCCAAAAGGTTGGGGACCTCTGATCTAGAATATCCATGTATGTTGTTTTTAAGTTGTTTTTTGACGCTCTTTTCTTCAGGGTGACAAAAAGTGTCTCTGTACAAAGCCATCATGTGCATTTCTTTTTTCTTTTCTTTTTTAATTTATGTTGCTTAGATCCTCTAGGAATTCAGGGTGGCAATGAGGAGGGGGTCTTCCTGCCTCCGCTATGTTATCCAGCCATAGCTTTGTGAAGCAGGCGAATCTAAGCTACAGTGATTAGCTCAAACTCATCCAGTGAGCTCCTTAATTGAGTGGTGAATTAAACCTGGATCGCCACAGATCAACGCTCGGGTTTATTTGTCTCTTTATCCCTTTTGCTCACTTTGGGGAAGACATTAGCTGTGAAAATGCTCAGGTTTTGATGTTCGCAATCATGCCATGGCGTAACCCTCCTCTGTCTGCCAGGGAAAATGTGCTGAACAAAAATGTGCATCTCAGAATAGTTTAACTGAATTATTCCTCCGTCAGGAGCTTTCAGGAAATCCCAGGTGCTGATAGCTGATGCGGTGTAAATGTCATTAACGTTCTGTCAATGTTCTTTTTCGGTGTGTTAATGATGCCCTGCTGATCAGGCTTGGAGAGGCTTCCTGGACTCAAAACCTTCATCCGAGTCAAACCAGAATGAAGAAGCTTTTCTCACCCCACCTGCATAGTAGATGGATATGAGGTTTCTTCTCACGCCAGGCTTTACAATGAAACTGAAGTAGCAAAAAAAGGCTAATGTCAGGCGTGAAGAATCAGGACTATACATTAAGTCCCAGTTGAGCTGATTTATTGCTCATGCCTATACACAAGAATCTAGTCAACTAATATCAGCACTAAACTGGTGCTAGATAACAGTCAACGGGATGCAAGAGGGGTTAGACTTAGACTGCTTGTGGGAACGTAATGACTCCAGGCTGATTCCTCTCTTGATTCCACCCCCAGCCTCTGCCTTTCCTTCTACCACAGCAAGGTACTGATTTCTAGATTCAGGTCAGCCTTCCCCAATCTTTCCAGGTTGGCCTAGTGCAGGACGGAGGGGGGAAGAGGGGATGGTATTGTGTGAGGGGCAGACACCCACATACGCACATGCACACACAGCTTTATTTGTGTGAGTGGGGGGGGGTGTTTGCACCCGCTGCTCACCTGAGTGGGGCTGTGGGCATGTGTGAGCATGCGCGTATGTGCGCCGGCACACCACTCACATGGCCCACTTGCGAATAGACCACAGCCAGGTATTGGGTTGTGGCCCACAGACTGGGGACCCCTGCTCTAAGTAGAGTTAGGCCTCTCCCCAGCCCTGCCCACCCCTCTTCACCTATGGGTGCAATCCCGACTTAAAAGTTAAACTTTAATTCATACCCATGTTCTCTGGTTTTAAGTTCACTTTTGAAAGGGTTAATAGATTATATGTGATTCTTCTGAGAAGATTCCTTTAATATTCCTTGCCTATAGACAGAAATGTTGCCACACTAAAGCAAACTACTTGCACCATAAATCATATACTCCAGGAACTATTAGGGAGGAGCTGTTTTCACCTTCTTTCTCTCACACAAACTATCTAAGCTGTGTTGTCTCCTCCTCCTCCTCTTCCTCCTCTAGTACTCTCTCCCTCCTGGGAATCTAGACAACATTCCCTCACATCCCATTCCTGCTGCATTGTTGTTCTTGTGATAGTGTGTTGATTCTGCAGTGAATTGATCAGAATAGCAGATCTCAGGGTCATGATAAAAGACCTTCCTGTATATTTTTTTCCAAATATTTTTAAATAATTTGTACAGGAGACGACCAGGCTGAGCCTGAGGGCAGGGTCAAACCATCATCAGTTAGGAGTTTCTACACCCCATAAGAGGCCAAAGTCCTGCCCCCGTTGACTCTTATCTGGTGCCAATTCGCCTTGACCATTAGTAGTTTGGTTTCTTGTGTATAGGTTGCATGGAATAAACCCATGGTGCTTTTGAACTCTATCCTCACAATTTTGACATCTGACCATTTTTAAACAAAGAAGTGTTCCCTGCAGTAGAGAAGAAGCATAGACCAAATCTGCAGATCTTTTTAATTAAGAGAATGGTAAGATGTTGTTAAAAAGAAAAGGAAGAAATTCTTTAAGAACTTCCTTCCTGCAAACTCCATTTGAGTCCAAGATTGGCTGGGGTGTTGGGGACAAAATATTATATTCCCTTTAAATATGAAATAAACTATGCTTTACCCAAACACAGCTTTGGAGAAACCTCCGGAGCTTAGCGGTAGAGCATTTCACTGTCATAATTACAAATTCAGTGGACAGTGTCTGAAATCTAAAACTCTTCAAACTCATGATTCTGTCAGGATGCATCTTGTAACTGTAAATCGCAAACACGATAAGCTGAGTGTAAAAATGAATTTAGGTGAGATTTAATAATAGAGTGGGAGTTGTTACTAAGCTCCTCACCCCCTTCTTTGCCTTTGTGCAACTCTGGAAACAGTGTAATTGTCTACTTAAATTAAAAGATACACAGTTCATCAGCTATGATTAAATGTAATATCCAGTGGGGAATTCCTTCCTTCTCTCAGCAATTTTAGCGAGTCAGACAAATTCTCTATATTCACCCTATATTATATTAACCTGGCAATGAAGCTAGTTATATATCAGGTTTTCTAATTGTGAGTGTGTGCGTTATTTTAATATGAAATTGTGTGTGTGTGCATGTGTCTGGTGTCTATCCATCCTATCTAGCTATCCTGTCTGTCTATCATCTATCCATCCATCCATCTCTAAAATTACATTGCATGTACTCATCCTTCAGTAATGAATGTCTGTTTAAAATATCAAAGAAGAATATCAAAAGTTACTGTGGTAGGTTCATTCCAGATTCAAGACTTTGTTCAGCCCTGGATATTCACAGGTGACTTATTGTCCAATCTCCCTCAGGGCTTTTCTGTGAAGGACAGACTTCAAGAAGGGAAGGTGATGTACACCAAGCTAAGCTAGTATGTCATACAGAATATAAATTTAACATATAAAGTAAATGAAGCAAAATATTTGTGACAAGTTTTGTTTTTTTAAAGTTAAGGGATTGAAAAGGGTCATCCTCGTCTCTTCTACGGGATGCAATTTTTAAAATATGCAGATTACTCCCTTTAAATCTGAACTCCATTCGGCTCATACACCCGTATACACATGAGCTCAGTTTTGCCTTTGGCCATAGTCATACAATTTCAACAAAGAACAAAGTAAGTCCTGAAGTCCTAAGATCTGCTCATCCATCCCACAGTAGAGAAGTGTCAAACCTGGCAACGTATAATTCTGTCAATTCATACATCTCCCTTGGTTACAGAGCTGTTTTTCTCGGTGTTCCACCTTTCTTTGTGTCATCAATACAACAGAGCACTCTGTGTGCAAGAGGAACAATGATTGTAATGCACTTTTTAAAAGCACATCCATACTTGCCAAGAAAATGGGGTAGAAAACCGAGATTTTTGTTTGCTTTTTTTATTAAAAAAAAAAAAAAGAAACACAGCAAAGTCCTGATCCTTCCATTTGATGTTTTAGCTTAAAGGATACTGATAAGAGAGTGTATCCAATAACAATCTTAAAAATAAGTTACATATACCCAGGTAATAAAATAAAATAATAACATTAAAATAAAATACATATACCTAGGTAATAATAGATCCAATGAAGGTTGTTAACATGTACTTACATTCACCTTTACTATCTGTAGCTTTTAACTGCAAATTTTATGCTATAAATGAATAGCAATATATCCAGTTTTACTAAATAGCTGATTCACAGCACCCCTCTATCTTTCTCCTTCTTATTCATGTATTTATACGACTGAGATTCTATATCTACAAACATACAAATTCTTCTGTGTAACTAGAATTTTAAGTAGGCTACAATATGTGTCTCTGTGTAAAGGCAGACTAACTATAGCCTTGCCTGTAGAAGTGTGCTCATCCCACTGATAGGTGTGAGATTTTATTGGATTCAATTGTATCATTTCAATCTGAGATTGAATTGTTGTCCACATCCCTCCCCCCCCCAAAAAAACCCCATATTCTATATTAATGGAATGGGAATTGGCTCCTTTGGAAGAGAACCTAAAACAGAGCATCAGGTTATATGTCCCGTAAAGGATATACTTTGTCTGAGAAAGACTGCCAGAGCCAGGAGGAAGGAGAGTCAAGTAGGGAATTAGTTTAGGATCTCTTATGTAGTCACAAGAGGATGAAGTCTAACCCCACTTCAATGCCTTTAAACCTTATCTAGTTTTACCCACTGCAAACCGTTAGTTTGACAAGATTCCTGTGTATAGGCTTGAGCAATAAAGTAGTAATTTGGAAACTTGACGTGTGAACCTAATGATTTGTGCTTGACGTATGTTCCTGACTGTGTCTATGTCAGGAAGAACCTGAATCCCCCTGTCAGGATTGATCAATACCAACAAGGATCTGTTGTTCATGTTTGATTAATCTTGATAAATTTTAGGTTTGGGGACCAAATTACATTTATAAAGGATAAAAAGGGAACTGCAACAATTTTAGGATAAAGCTTTTTTTTTTTTTGAGTTGAGTTGTGGAAATTAGGTCATAGAAGTATTGTTTTCCAGCTTCAAAAATTCCACCTTAGATTTAGCCATCAAGGTTATTAATTCCGTCAGGGAGATTGGGTTAATATCATGCCTGTACTCCATGGGACCAAGCTTCTTTGAAAGTTTTTACAACCTCTAGCTATCTTTGGCCATTTTTTTCATAGAAGTAATAAAGCAAAGACATTATATATGAGACCTCCCTGGTAGATTTGGAAGAGTCTTTATGCCAGCACTGAGATGCGGAATGGGTAGTTGTGAGAGAAGAAAGAATTTCACACTTCTTAAGAGGCAACATTTGTGGTAGGTCTATTTTGTTTTTGTTTTTGTTTTTCTATAGAAGGACTTCATGAACGTGGTCTCAAAAAGAGAAAGAAAATAAGGAGGGGAGAATTAAATAAATAGCAGTGTGTTATTACTCTGAGAGATTGAGTGTGGTACTTTGGGGATCCTGTGTTGGCCTCCACTTTATTTAAGAACCTTTCTATGAGATCTGTAGGAAAAACTAAAGAGAAGTTTAATTAAATTCACCTATAATAAATGTGTCAGTAACGCAAACTATAGGGTGGGCAGAGCACTAATAGAAAGCCTAGGGAGATATGAAACATGGGCAGGGAGTCATAAAATATGAGGTTGAATCTAAAAATTGCCTGCACAGCCCCCAGAGCAAAATTTTATAGAACGCATAAATTTAATGAGGGAATATTTAAGTGGCTGATGATGATGATGACGGAACAGGCAAAGCCGCTCACGTGGGTGAAGTGCAATTAAAATTATCTCCACATTTTGGCCTCCAGAGTCTCCCAAATTAGAGTAAATTATTGTGATCTGCGAGGTAGGTCTTGATCATACCCAAGTATATTAATCCCTAGCACTAAGGATATGATCGGTAACAATCAAAACTGAGATCTCTCAAATCTCGTGCCAAACTTCTCATAAGCAGGTGAAATACTTTGATTTCCCAATAATAAAAATAATATATGTTTGGAAATATATATATATAACAGAAAAGAAACTGTTTGGCAAGGTTGAAGGAAGCAGGAGGAGAAGACAGTGGATGAAATAAATGAATAAGGTTACAAGGATTCCTGGATTGTCCTTGGAAGAGCTGAGTTATTTTCATTCAAGATGGGTCAAGATGGTTGTCATTTGACCCCAGACGTTCAACTCAATCCCTTCTACAAATGCATTTACTTTGAAGAAATGGTTGTGAGGATCCAGATAGAAATCATGCAACTGTTGTCTTGCTTCCACAGAGAGCAAGGGACAGTGAACGACACTGTATTTGGATGCTAAAGCCGCAAATAAACCTTTAATTTAGTGGGTTTTGCCCCCTTTCTCTCAGTGGAGAGAATTCACACACAACACACGCCTACACATTGTTGTGCATATATAATGAGGAGCTTCCTTTGTTCCCACACCTCAACTTTCAACAGAAGAGAAAGGGCACACTAACAAATGAATCCCCCAGTAGCTTTTTCTGAAAGAAGGAGATACTTCCCTGTTTGATTGATAAGTCATGAAGCTGAGACGCGACATTATTTAATTAATAACATTTGCATGCTCAAAGAGAAAGAGGTTATAGTTTTAATTCTTAATAGGCTGGCGTAAACAAAGCAATTCTGAGCCTGTTGGACTCCCTGAAGCTTCATAAATATGCATCCAGCTGTTCTTTATTTCTCTGTGTCCCAAAGAAATTGTGATGCTGAATAGAATTAAGGCCTCTCCTTGATTTATACTTTGCAGTGACCAGTTTGCAGATCTTGAAAGAAAAACAGCCCTGAATTCCAAGGAAAAAAAACAAAAGTATAGGGAGAAACTGTGAACTGTGAATCTTACTCCCACCACACAAAACCCTTAGCTGTGAGCGAGAGAAGATAGACCCAAATTCATATGAATTGAAGAAATAGCTACTGATTTGTATCACTTGCCTTTAAAATAAGGTGCATTGTGTACAAATTTGATTCCCCATCTGCATTTGCAAGCAAAAAAAAAAGACATCTTTAGACTAGCACATCTGTAGACCCATCTCATCGTACGTTCCTCCTTCCTTCCTTCCCCCCAAAAAATGTTATTCTTCAAAGAAATGAGTGAAGAAAGGAAGGGAACAAAACTACAGCAATGGAAGAGAAGATAGAACTAGCGGAGGAGAAATTGTTCGCCTAAGGAGGGAAGTAGTATCTGCAGAAAGGGGGGGGGGAAGGTTTGTTGTCTTTTGCATCATTGAGGTGAGGGCCAGTAAAAGAAGCACAGGAGACATTTATTGTGGTAGAATTATCAGCTAAAGGAGAGGGTTAGTGAAGAGGCAGGCCAGCATGGAGTCTCTCTGAGGAAGCACAGACTAGACTAAGGTAGTCCTTATCTGCTGGTTGTCAAGGAACTACAGTCAGTCTGGTGAGATTCTTGTAAATGGGTACCAACAATAAAGAAATTATTCACAGAGTTGTTCTGGTCCCTTGTAACCTGATATCAATGCTTGGATGTTTCTATAGACGTCAGCATTAGAGATTCCGAATCAATCTCTGATTCTCTTGATGATTAGTCTCATCAATTTGCTTTATTTTTGCATCCCACCTTTATTATTTTTTATAAACAAAACTCAGGGTGGCAAATATATCCAACACACCTTTTTTTCTCCTATTTTCTTCCACAGCAGCAACCCTGTGGAGTGGGTTGGGCTGAAACAGAGTAACTGGCCCAAGGTTACCCATCTGGCTTTCATGGCTAAGATGAGACTTGAACTCATGGTCTCCTGCTTTCTAGCCCAGTGCCTTAACCACTAGGCCAGGGGTCTTCAAACTTGGCCACTTTAAGTCTTGTGGACTTCAACTCCCAGAATTCCTCAGCCAGCGTGCCTGGCTGAGGAATTCTGGGAGTTGGTCCACAAGTCATAAAAGGGCCAAGTTTGAAGACCCCTGCACTAGGGCAAACTGGCTCTCCTAGCATCTACTTTTATTTTGCAAATCTAAAACAACCCCTATCCTACTTGGAAGATCATTACTATAGGATGGGAAAGCTTGTTTTTCCTTTATGGTAACTACACTAGTCTTAGCAGTTTTTTTAAAAAAATATTTTTTAAAAAAATAATAATAATGGAAGATAAAATGTTTTTATATTATCTCTGTTTTAATTGGGTAATGGTTTTCCTTTTTCCACTGCACATTGAAAATGGAAACAAAAAACAAAAAACCCTAAAGTAAAACTGATTTCCTTCTAAGAGTATTCTCAGTTCACATTAAATGGTTTTGTTGAGTTTTATATTCTCTCCTAAAGTGCAGATAAAGCATTTCCTGTAATTAAAACGAAATAAAATAATATCATTTTCATGAAAGGGAATGGCTACTTTTAGATACTTTTACCCCCCTAATGGAATTTTTTTTTTTTTTTTGAGTAAGTTAATTAATATTTTCACTCATGGGCATTCAACTCAGAGAAAAGATTTGGGGTTTTAATTATTTATTTTTAAGAACTATCATGTCCAGGCGGGCAGTTTTCTGAAGCAGATAGAGCAATCTCTTGTGATGCTGTGAGTCTTTGTTACTTGCCTATGTGATATTATATTAATGGAACAAAGTTAGATTCTGTGGGGATGTTGTAGCGAAAGAACGCACAAAAAAAGCAGTGTGTATAGGATTGTCCATGTAAATTAGACCTTACTGTGAAACTAAATAAGTCATTCTGATTTATCTCATAGTAATGGGATTATTTCTCACTGGGTTTTGCACCTTGTATCTTACAAGAGCTATGCTTAAAACATCCCTTGCACATTGGTTCGTGGTAAAGGTTACTCAGGCAGACAAACATTATTGTTCCCATGGCAATTTTGTTCTCTTGTTTTGTTCTGCATAACGGCACCTCTCTGTAGGATCTTAATGTTGGTTTAAGAATTAAGTATTTATTCCAGGAAAAGATATCCCTAGTTTGTGCAGCGCATTCCTTCTGAACAGTAGCTATTGGTTTGAACTGGAAAGTTCTCAGTAAAACACTCATTTCTATATTTTCAACGTCACTTAAAGACTTCAAGAGGCCTATATATTTTGAATGAATATAGAATAGAGCTTTACAAATAGTTCAAGGCTCAGCGTTATGTTTATAACCTGTTCCTTTTCTCTTCGTGTCGAAGAGGTTAAGAGCTAAATTTCATCAACATTAAACATGTTTCGACATTTAACATGGTGATTTATTTCTCAGAGAATTCAACTTTAAGCCTTTGGAGAGAAATTATAATTATGTTTATAATACAGAATGTAATCCTTTCTCCTTGGTAAAATTCCTGGGCAAAATCCTTCTCTGGATCATTCCCTGGGGCTGACTTTAAACTAAGGCCAAGGAGATATAGGCTTAGGAAGCCAAAACTCAATGAGAGCTTCAGTAACTCCAACCACAGAGCATGAAAATAGGCAATACTGTTTAACAGAGATGTTACATGGGCATACTAAGGCATGACGGTCATTTTTCGTGTCAGTTTTGCTCCCTTGTCCACAAAAGAAGGCAACAGCTATTGTCCCTAATTCCATTCCCCAAACAAATATATAATTGCTTGGTTGTTTGTAGTTCTCTTTGCTTCTTCTTCTGCTTCTTCTGTTGGCTCCAAAAGCTCCATTGTTAGTGAGTTTAGGGACAGGAAGAGAGAGAGGAAAGAGAGAGAGAGAAAGAAATCTATCAAGAAAAAAATATAGTACATGAGAAAATCAATGTTGACTTGCTTAATAAGAATGGTTAGAGACTCTGTTTCTCTTCTTCCTGTAATTATTTGCTTTGCTGCTAGATTCTCATTGTTTTTAGTAAACAATTGGTGGTATGGTTTTTCACAATGTTGTTCACAATGTTTGTATTTAATTAACGCAGAAGCAATATGCGAACGTAAATCGCAAGACGCATATATATTTGCCTGGCATGTTTTACCTGTACATCAGTTTCAGTCTTGAACTTTTTCATTGTTGCTGCAGCAGACATTTTTTTTAAACCTAATTTATTCCCCAGGGGAGATAACCAGACACCTCTTGTTCTTACACTATGTCTGATTTTATTTTTTGGGTTCATATCCGGGGTTATTTTCTAATTTGTGTATGGATAGAGATTTCTTTTAATTGTACACAAGACTAATTGCAAGGAAAAGATGAATTTCGAAAACTGATTCTACTTTCTGTGTTTAGAACTGAAACAGATAATCCAGATTTCTATCATTTGAAGTCAGATTGAATGGAACTTTGGGCATCCGGGTTAAATATCTCAGCAGTTTATAAATAGCAAAATAAGAATAGTTATGATCATTTGCAAAATGTTGCCCATAAAGTTGCTATTATTCATTTATATTAGTTATGGTCACCCATTTCAGTAGTCTCTGGGAGGCTTACAAAACCTTAAAGTTGTAAAATTATTAAGATACAACAATGGTGATAAACCCAACCCTGGTAGCATTTATTGTTGCCATTTTGTTATTTTTAGAGTGTAATATAGGGAAATAACAGGGAATAGTCAGTGAAGGACATCCAATTTGTTGCAGTGGTGAAGGCATCAGGCTAGAAACTGGGAGATCGTGAGTTCTAGTATCACCGTAGACACCAAAAGCAGTTGGGTGACCTTGGGCTAGTCACTCTGTCCCAGCACTAAGAAGCAGGCACTGGCAAACCCCTTATGAAAAAACCTTGCCAAGAAAACAGAGTCAGCTGTGACACAGAGGTGCCAACATAAATTCAATGAAGCATTTTAAGGTGCATAAAATTTTGAAGAGCCCATCTTGGTTGAGAATAGGAAAGCTTCTCTTGATTAAGAATTTAAAACATGCTTCTTTCCACAAGAAATGTGCTACCTTCTCCTTTTGATGTGTTTTCATGTGATTAACCCAAGCCTTCACATCATCAACACGGCCAAAATTTACCACATAGAGTTCTTTTTTATTTATTTATTTCTTCTTCAAAGGGCGCTGCGTTGCCATATCTGACTTTATCGTATTCCAGAAATGGAAAAGATCTTTGGGTGATGAAAAACAATCCTAAAACAAACAAAACCTCGGCTTACACCACCAACCTCTATTCTCTCATTCTGCAGTGTTGATTGTCAAAAGGTCACCCGCCTCTCTTAACGTTAAATGATTTTGTGCAGACCTTACTTTGAAACTTCAAATATTAGATGTAACGTTTTTTTGTGTGTGGAAGATTGGTCTTTCAACTCTTCCAGACCTTTCTTCAATCTTTTCCCCTAGCTACTTACGAGAGGCTTTACATATACATAATCTATTCAATTCAGTCTCTCCTCTCTTATCTTGTAATATTCAAAAATCTTGTTTGACTTTATGGAGAAAGCAGGAAAACAGAGCACAGAAGATTATGTAGACCGGTTTCCAGACACCCAAATGACTTCTCTGTCCTTTTGTCTTTTGCTGAAAGCCTTTTTATTTATTCATTCATTTATTTGGCACGAGAAAGGAAACGAATCCCGTCCCACTCTATGGTCCTCAATAGGACAAATTCCAGCACATTAGGGATATTATCAGAAAGATAGAAAGATTGCTGGAGCATAAGCATCTTGTTCAGTGCTATAATATAGTTTCCAGTTTCAATATTACTTTATGTGATTAAATTCCCAAGGTAGAAGGCTGGAAATGCTTCTGGGAGGTCTTGGTACATGAAATATAATACATTTTTGCTTGTTTGAGTGTTTCCCTCATCCATCAGAATGTCACAAGACAAGATGGAAAACTGGATCTGACTTTCAATAGTCCCGTTAATCAATGTGTTCAATGCATGTAATCTGCGTTGTGATCAAAATGGACATGACTCTGTGTTTCAGCAGTCCTTTTTTTATTTTTTTCAAGTTGATATATTAGTATAAGTCTAATGGTTAAGGCACAAGGCCAGAAAGCAGGAGAGCATGAGTTCTAGTCCTGCCTCAGCCATGAAAGCCAGTTTGGGCCAATCACCAGAAGAGGGGGAATTCTAGACCCACCTTAGGCATGAAAATTGGTTGGTGACTTTGGGCCAATCACCAAGAGGTGATGAGTTCTAGTCCCACCTCAGGCATGAAAGACATCTAGGTTACCTTGGGCCAGTCATTGTCTCTCAGAATATAACCATGTCCATTGCGTGGTTTTGAATATAAGTTGATCTTCAAATTGCTCGGAACCCATTAAGCACAAATCCAAATTTAATAAAAATAAAGTATTTACCTTTTGAAAATCTGCCAATAGATTATTTATGCTAACCTAATATGACAAAAACAATTTTGACATCAGAATTCTAAAAAAAACATTTAAGGAAGATTTTACGTGAAAATTAAAAACAAACTTTTATGGAAGGCATCTAGAATGATGTTAGACTGTCTGGTTTAAGGAAATTATATAACTTGGCCTAAAGTCAAGAGCCTGGGTTGTACAGTAGTGGCCAAAATTGTGGAAACCTTTTGGGAAAAGTGTACAGTAGAAATGCCACCTTTGGTTAAGTTTCCACCCGTTTTTCTTCTAATTTCTTTATAACTGTAGCCTTGTTCACTTAGTAATACTATTTTACATCGCTTTCTGGGCAACCAGTCAACTCTTTGCACCATTATTTTAATTTTGTTATGTTTTACAAGCTCACTAAATGAAAGAAACAAAAACCCAACCAACTTGATAGCGATCACATAACACACTGACAAATGTCCTCCTCTCAGCTTCAATACATGACATCAGTAACTGAATCCTACTGTGATCTTATTGGCTCATTGCCAAAACAAGATGACACCTGATTGGCTCTCTAAACACTCATGCTCATTGGCTACAATCAGATGAAGGAAAGCTACCTGATATCAATCTAAGCAAGTTGTGCTTCCTTTTTCTGGTTATTTGGCTATAACTTTTCATAGAATACAGTACAGATATTTGAACAAACTATGTTGAATTACATTCTTGATTAAATTATCTTTCCATTGATATATAATTTTATGGTACTACTCCCCCCCAAAAGTGGTGTTATTAGTCATCAAACCTCAAAAATACACTTTTCTCAAAAGGTTTCCACAATTTTGGCCGCTACTGTAATTTCCTTGAAACGTTAGCATGAAGCTGTTCCACTTATTCCAAGGAGACTTCAAATCTATTTTAAGATGAAATAAGTCTTGGCCTGCAGATTTATACCCGCACATTATTAAATAAAGAAAATTGTACTATTAACCATGGTCTTTTTTTCTATACTGGGAAAATTGCATCGTTACGTATTCTTCTTAGTGGCTGATTTCTATCAATGCAATGTGATAATTAAGTAATTATGACTTTTTCCATCACTGAGCTGTTATCCTAACATCTTGAAGTTAATGTGTACAGTTATTATTAGATTTCAGGCAGAATATCTCCAAAAATAAATGTGGTATAATTATAGCGTTATGCACCAATTTGTGAACTACTTAAATTGCTTGTGAGAATCAATTGGATCTTGCACAGCACTGTTGCAACACATCACCTGAAACAGGTGCTCAGAGATGACACCAGTCGTGAAACCAAAAGCAAAGAAAGTCGCTGCAGATAACCTCAAGTGGTGTTTAGGATGGTACCCAAATTATAGGAAATTGGAAATCCAAGTGAACGTATCCTTCTGATAGGCATTCTATTAATATCTCATTTTAAGCATACATAAAGCCTGCGAGCGTAAGATTTTGCTCTTTCTTCCTCTCCTCTTTTACACTGATGGACCCAGACACATGTTGCTTCTAATTTGCATTGACATGTTCATGCAAGTCAGAGGTGCTCAATCATTAGACCGAACCTTAGATAACAATCAGCCTATGGTGCTGCAGTCTTGTATAATTACAGTGACTTCAGTTCAGTTCCCATTGCCAAATATGGAAATCAAATTTCTCGTGAATTTGCATAGAATTTTCATGATCCGTTCCTCTGGGTCATCATTGTATATATTAATGATAATGTGAACCTGATAGCTCATCAAGTCAAAACATGATAATTTGAGGAATGCAAAACCGTGTTAAGCATGAAGAGTCTTAGCTGACTTTGGGGATTACGGTCTGTATGCCAAGTCTCTGGGTTGCATTGAGTTTCTCATTCTCTGCCGCATTTCAGGGTCCTTTAAATCTAGGAAGTTTGAGCATCAGCAACGTCTCGGATTGAAAACCTCCAGTTTGTCTGAAAACTGGTTTTCATAACCAATCGTCACTCATGTGGCGTTTATTGCAGTCTTTATTTTTTTTCCCATTCATGGGTTTTGCAACTACACCACACTGGGGAGAAAATTAAAGGTTTCCTTCCCATAAACCCATTAGCAGCTTTCAAGGTTAGGTTGGCGTTACCGTTGACGGTGCATTATAACATCAGAGTAGCTTTGGTCACCACATTACAAAAAAGATGTTGAGATTTTGGAAAAAAAAGTGCAAAGAAGGTCAACTAAGATGATTAAGGGCCTGGAGACTAAAACATACGAAGAACGGCTGCAGGACTTGGGTACGGCCAGTCTAGAGAAAAGAAGGATTATTGGTGACATGATTCCAGTATTTGAGGGGCTGCTACAAAGAAGAGGGGGTCAACTTATTTTCCAAAGCACCAGAGAGAAGGACGAGAAACAATGGATGGAAACTAATCAAGGAGAGAAGCAACCTGGAATTAAGGAGAAGCTTCCTAACAGCGAGGACAATCCATCAGTGGAAGGGCTTGCCTTCAGACGTTGTGGGTGCTTCATCACTGGAGGCTTTTAAGAAGAGACTGGACAGGCACTTGTCTGAAATGGCACAGGGTCTCTTGCTTGAGCAGAGGGTTGGACTAAAAGACCTCCAAGGTCCCTTCCAGCTCTATTCTGATTATTATTATTATTATTAGAGTACTTTGAATCTGCAAGCTAGTTTCTTGTCGCTTTGGTTTTGCATGTCGTGTAGAACATTTAGCTTAACAAACTATATGTGAAGATATTTGCTGTGTAAAATTACAAGTAATCCTTGACTTACAACCACAGTGGGGAGCATAATTTCCTTTGCGAAGTAGGGCAGTGATTCAGTGACTCGTGCCTGATTTTATGACCCTTTTTTTTGCCACAGTTGTTCAACGAATCACTGCAATTGTTAGATGAAATCATGCGGTCATTAATTTAATCCAACTTTCCCATTTACTTTGCGTTTTGGAAGCCAGACGGGAAAGTCCCAGGACATCGCAACCATCAAAAATACATGCCCATTTTTAATTTTGACACTTGACACTTGACCCTGCAATGGTTGTAAGCAGTGGTGGGATTCAGCCAGTTCACACCAGTTCGGCAGAACCGGTAGCTAATTTTTTTGTTGCCCAGGCCCAGAATGGACTTCCGGAAGTGGCATCCACACAGAGAACCGGTTGTTCACATATTTGAATCCCACCGCTGGTTGTAAATAACTTTCTTCAGTACTATTGGGTCAATGAACAAATGGTTGCAAATCGAGGAGTACCCATAAAATTGATTATGAAGTAATATGCACTAATTAGTATCTTTTACGAATTTTATCAGGTGAAATATGTCAGGCAAATTCTTCACATAGGGAGAGATCTAGGGACACAGGGACATAGGAAATACTTTGACAGAGCAGATAAACCCCTCCCCCTTTATATCTCTATGTCTCTAAACCATTGGAGTTCCTTTTTTTTTTTTTTTACAAGAAATTGGCCCAAATTTGGGCCCAAGCGGTTGAGCAATCACCCCTTCTGCTTTCTTATGTTTTTTGGTTATTTTTTTGCTTTTGAGAAAGCTCTCTCTGTCCTTTGTCACTGGGAGTTTTATGTCTGCCTTTGCAGAAGAGTCAATAAGGAAACAAACAGCGGCAACAATAAGCAATTTGTCACATTGAACAGGAGCGTCATGGGGATGTAGCTAGATCAATGGGGAGCATCTTGGAGGCCCTTTGTATTTCAATTGCCACCAGGTGGTTTTTGTTTTTTTTTCAGAATAAAAACTTCCCTGCAAAATTGTTTAATGGAATCAGGTCTCAGCTTTTGTCTAGAAACTTCAGTTCCATTGCCAAACTGTTTTCCAGTTGAAAAGTTCCTGGACGTGTTAATGAAGTCACTATGAACTCAGTTCAAAGGAATCTTTTGTTTAGTTTTCTTAAAGGTTTCGAAAGCTTATTTTACCTGTCTGGGAGTATTGATTCTTCTTTGGTATCACCACTGAGAGGCTCTTTGTCGTCTTTGTAAACCTTTTGGTTGTGAAGAAATCCAGGACCACCAGTTGGAGATTTGGGAAATCCAGTAAAAACTTGTGGAAGTCAAAATACGAGGGATGGGCAGCTTTATGTGGTACATACAGTGGAGAATAAGGGAGATATATTGTGGATAATGCTCTTGTGTGTATTATGTGAGAACAGTCATTTTCATCCGTGGTACTCAAACATCAGCTCAACAGCTTCATCTCAGGGGTGCTTGGTGCTCTCTGAGCTTGGTTGTTTTCTTGAAGACATTTCATTACCCAATCTTGGTAACTTCATCAGCACTGATAATGTTACCTAGGTGGGCAATGAATCATCTGCAAGAAAACAACTAGCTCAGAGAGCACCAAGGACCCTTCATTTCAAACCTGACCTATGAATATTCTCCTTTGTTAGCTTCATCTCACCATCAGCCTTGAGACCGTATACTCAACAAGCCTTCTTCCTTGATGTCAAAGTAGATTTACGTAATAGACACATAATCATCACATTATCATTAATATGCTGAACTAGAACTTAGGAAACCTCGAGTTCTCTTTTGCAGACAAAATTTGGAGGGTGACTTTGGGGCAGTCTCTCTCTCCCTCTCCCCAGCTTAGCTCACAATCTTGTGAAGACAATGGGAGGTTGGAGAATAATGTATGTCACATTGAGGTGTTCCAGAAAAATGTAGAATAAAAATCAATTAATTTGTGCCTGGATATGTAGCTGAAATTAAGCAAGCACATCAGTTGCTTAGTGTGAATTGTTATCCTGATCTGTGTGTATATATATATATATATGTAGGTCTTTGGTAATTCGGGTTTTCTCCCGTGTAAAATTGGAAGTGTCTTGGCGACGTTTCGACGAAGTCTCATTCGTCATCTTCAGGCTGGTGTCTCTTCGGCCTAGTGCTTCTAGAAGCAATGTGTGATCGCAGCTGTTTCTTCCTTTTAACTGCCAGTGGAGGTATGAACTGATTGGATGGGAGCTTGGCTGTGTTCTGATTGGGTGGAGGTGTGTTCTGATTGGTTAGGGGCTTGGCTGTGCTCTGATTGGATGGGGGGTTGGCTGTGCTCTGATTGGCGGGGTGTGTGCTCTGCTTGGATGGGGGCCCTGGTGTGCTCAGATTAGTCTGAGTTGCAGGGGGATTTGAGATGGAGAGCTGCATTGCTGTTGTTTGGCTTCGCGTTCGTGGTCGTGCCACATCTTCAAGGTGGGTGTCAGTTTGCTTCACGTATGAAATGGAGGGGTTTAAAATGGCCAATGATGCAGCTGTGGTCTGGTTTCTGGTCCGCGGTCGTGCCTCATCATCGGTGCGGGTTTGAGTCTGCTTTTTGTGTGGATGTGTGGTGGTGACATCATGTGTGATCTTCGTGAGTGTGGGTCCAGTGTTGCTCCTTGTGCTAGGGATTCGTCTGTCAATAAGGCTGGGTTTCCAAATGGCTGGTAGGCGGGAGGTATCATCTCGTTTATTCATGCTGTGTGGGCGTTTTTCTATCTCGATGGGTTCTCTGATTATTCTGTTGTTAAAGTGTTCGGTTTTAGCAATAGTTCTGGTATTTTTAAAGTCAATTTTATGTCCTGTGGCTTTGAGGTGTTGGACCAGGGAGGAAGTTGGTTCCTCTTTTCTGACTGAGTTCTTGTGTTCTTCAATGCGTGCACTTATTCTTCTGTTGGTTTGTCCGATGTATGTGGTGGGGCAGGCGGTGCATGGGATTTCATATACTCCTTGATTTTCTAACTCAATTTTGTCTTTGGGGTTTCTTAGGATGGTGGATATTTTTCGGTTTGTGCAGAACGCTGTCTTGATGTTGTGTTTGTGGAGGATCTTGCTGATTTTGTCTGTGGTGCCTTTTATGTATGGGAGGAGGGCTTTGCCGTTTTCTTGT
Organism: Azemiops feae; assembly: GCA_023970755.1. Lineage (NCBI taxonomy): Eukaryota > Metazoa > Chordata > Lepidosauria > Squamata > Viperidae > Azemiops > Azemiops feae. Next base: position 23,047 of record JALGBA010001414.1, read on the forward strand.
TCTATGTCTTGGATTTTAGTGGGGGTTTCTTTTTGGATTAAGTTGGTAATCTTATTTCTTTGGAATCCGTTGGATGTTAGTACATTAGTGAGAGTGTGTAGTTCGTTTTTTAGGTGTTGTTCGTCAGCTAAGCGTTTTGTTCTCGAGATGAGTGTCTTGGCTACGGAGTTGATCTGTGCTGGGTGGTGGTGTGAGAGTGCGTGCAGATAGCGGTTTGTGTGTGTTTTCTTCTGGTAGATGGTGTGTCCTAGGGAGCCATTGGATTTCTTGTAGACTAAGACATCCAGGAAGGGAAGTTGCTTGTTAGCTTCTGTTTCCATGGTGAACTGTATTTTGGGGTGTAGGCTGTTGAGGTGTGTGAGGAAGTTGTCTAGTTTTTCTTTCCCATGTGGCCAGATTATGAAGGTGTCGTCTACGTATCTGAGCCAGAGTTTGGGTTTGTGATCAGATTTTTCTAGAGCTTGGGTTTCAAAGTGTTCCATGTAGAGGTTTGCAATGACAGGTGAGAGGGGTGACCCCATGGGTGCTCCTTCTATTTGTTTGTATTGTTGTCCGTTATAGATGAAGTATGTGTTGGATAGGCAATGGTTGGTCAGATCTAGGATGTGCTTGGGGGGGTTATATTTGTTTTGGATAGCTGTCAAGGCTTCTTTGATTGGCACTTGGGTGAAGAGGGAAATGACATCAAAGCTCACGAGTAGGTCGCTGGGCTGTAAGTTTTGTTTCTTTATGATCTCTATGAATTGGAATGAGTTTTTTACGTGTGAGGTGATGGATTCTGCATAGGGTTGTAGTTGTTTGGCGAGTAATTTGGCTAGGTTTTGTAGAGGTGAGCCTATGGAGCTGACTATGGGTCTAAGTGGAGTTCCTTCTTTGTGTATCTTGGGGAGACCATAGAGCTTAGGGCATCTGGATGATTTTTCTCTGGGAATGATTCTTTGCTGGATCTCTTCGCTGATGGGGGAGGCTTTTATTTTGGATCTAGTGGTTTTTTCCAGGTAGGTGGTGGGATCTGTGTTTAGAGGTTTGTATGTGGAGTCTTGGAGTAGGTTGGTTAATTTGGTTTGGTAGTCAGATGTGTTCATAACCACCGTGGCGTTGCCCTTGTCTGCTGGTAGGATTATTATGCTGGTGTCTTCTTTCAGGTTAAGTAGAGCTGTCTGTTCCTCTTTGTGTAAGTTGCTTTTGGGTGGCTTGCTGGTGCAGAGGATGTTGGAGATTTCGAGTCTGATTCTGTTAGCGTCATCGGGGTTGATTTTGGTCAGGCTGGTTTCAACTCCGCATATAATGGTTTCCGTGGGGATGTGTTTGGGAGTGACTGCAAAGTTGAATCCTTTGGAAAGGACATTGGTTTCGGCTTTGGTGAGGATCCTATCTGAGATGTTATGCACTGTTTGTTTCATGTGTGGCTGTGAGGGAGGAAGGGTTTGTTTCTGGCGTTCTTGTAGTCTTCGGAATTTGTTGGTGTGTGTGTCTGTCTTGAGGGTGGTCTGTGTTTCGGCTCTCCAGACGGCGAGTTGTTTGGATTTGTCCCAAAGTGCGGGGTGGATCTTGTTGCTGAGTTTGAGGTGAAGTGTGAGGAGATCTTTGTTGATTTGGTCTAGGAGGAATCTTTTTGTGTGAAGTTCATTTCTGATTAGGGCCAATTCTGTTCTTTTCAGGATGCGTTTGGTGGCTGCAGAGTTGGAGTGGAATTTCAATTGGAAGCATGTGGGGATTAAATGTTGATCTCGGCAGTTGCGTAAGAATGCGAGGTCACATAAAGTGGAAGCTCTTTGGACTTCAAGTTTTTCATAGGTCCTGGTCAGATGGTAGAATTCCTCCCCGTAGAGGTACGATATTTGTTTTCTGAGGTTTTCACGGGTGTTTGTATGTAGGTCTTTGGTAATTCGGGTTTTCTCCCGTGTAAAATTGAAAGTGTCTTGGCAACGTTTCGACGAAGTCCCATTCGTCATCTTCAGGCTGGTGTCTTCGGCTTCGTGCTTCTAGGAGCAATGTGTGATCGCAGCTGTTTCTTCCTTTTAACTGCCAGTGGAGGTATGAACTGATTGGATGGGAGCTTGGCTGTGTTCTGATTGGGTGCAGGTGTGTTCTGATTGGTTAGGGGCTTGGCTGTGCTCTGACTGGATGGGGGGTTGGCTGTGCTCTGATTGGTGGGGGGTGTGCTCTGCTTGGGTGGGGGCCCTGTTGTGCTCAGATTAGTCTGAGTTGCAGGGGGATTTGAGATGGAGAGCTGCATTGCTGTTGTTTGGCTTCGCGTTTGTGGTCGTGCTCTGGCTCAGATACGTAGACGACACCTTCATAATCTGGCCACATGGGAAAGAAAAACTAAACAACTTCCTCACACACCTCAACAGCCTACACCCCAAAATACAGTTCACCATGGAAACAGAAGCTAACAAGCAACTTCCCTTCCTGGATGTCTTAGTCTACAAGAAATCTAATGGCTCCCTAGGACACACCATCTACCAGAAGAAAACACACACAAACCGCTATCTGCACGCACTCTCACACCACCACCCAGCACAGATCAACTCCGTAGCCAAGACACTCATCTCGAGAACAAAACGCTTAGCTGACGAACAACACCTAAAAACCGAACTACACACTCTAACTAATGTACTAACATCCAACGGATTCCAAAGAAATAAGATTACCAACTTAATCCAAAAAGAAACCCCCACTAAAATCCAAGACATAGAACAAAAAAACGGCAAAGCCCTCCTCCCATACATAAAAGGCACCACAGACAAAATCAGCAAGATCCTCCACAAACACAACATCAAGACAGCATTCTGCACAAACCGAAAAATATCCACCATCCTAAGAAACCCCAAAGACAAAATTGAGTTAGAAAATCAAGGAGTATATGAAATCCCATGCACCGCCTGCCCCACCACATACATCGGACAAACCAACAGAAGAATAAGCACATGCATTGAAGAACACAAGAACTCAGTCAGAAAAGAGGAACCAACTTCCTCCCTGGTCCAACACCTCAAAGCCACAGGACATAAAATTGACTTTAAAAATACCAGAACTATTGCCAAAACTGAACACTTTAACAACAGAATAATCAGAGAAGCCATCGAGATAGAAAAACGGCCACACAGCATGAATAAACGAGATGATACCTCCTGCCTACCAGCCATTTGGAAACCCAGCCTTATTGACAGATGAATCCCTAGCACAAGGAGCGACACTGGACCCACACTCACGAAGACCACACATGATGTCACCACCACACATCCACGCAAAAAGCAGACTCAAACCCGCACCGATGATGAGGCACGACCGCGGACCAGAAACCAGACCACAGCTGCATCATTGGCCATTTTAAACCCCTCCATTTCATACGTGAAGCAAACTGACACCCACCTTGAAGATGTGGCACGACCACGAACGCGAAGCCAAACAACAGCAATGCAGCTCTCCATCTCAAATCCCCCTGCAACTCAGACTAATCTGAGCACAACAGGGCCCCCACCCAAGCAGAGCACACACCCCGCCAATCAGAGCACAGCCAACCCCCCATCCAATCAGAGCACAGCCAAGCCCCTAACCAATCAGAACACACCTCCACCCAATCAGAACACAGCCAAGCTCCCATCCAATTAGTTCATACCTCCACTGGCAGTTAAAAGGAAGAAACAGCTGCGATCACACATTGCTCCTAGAAGCACGAAGCCGAAGATACCAGCCTGAAGATGACGAATGGGACTTCGTCGAAACGTTGCCAAGACACTTCCAATTTTACACGGGAGAAAACCCGAATTACCAAAGACCTACATACAAACACCCGTGAAAACCTCAGAAAACATATATATATATATATATATATATATATATATTCAATAACACAGTCCTCGATCTCCGGGAGAAATATAAACCAGCTGTTTATTGTTGAAAAGTTTAAAACAATAAAAACAACTATTTACAATATTAAAACAACTTAGCTTTCGCTGGTCCTCTGCCAGCGTCCTCAGAGTAAAGTTTTGGGGTGGAAATTACTTTTATAAACCTTGCTAGCCTAACTGCTTACTCATTGACCGTGTGATAGGGCCATCCGTCCTGGCTGACCGTAATTGCCTTAATTGTCCCGCCTCCTCTTTTTTGCACTCCAGTTCTCCAACCTTCCTCCCTCCCATCCTTGTCAATCCCCTCCTTCCTGGCGTTGCCGCCGTTGGCTTGCTTTCCAGCTGCTCCCCCGTACTCGTTCTGGGCCTTACACCCAGATCCGGTGTCTTAGATGCCTTCCCATTCCCGCTCCCCTCCTTTCCATCCCGTTTGTCTGCCCGTTGTTCCTGTCTTCCACTATCTATCCCTATTAGTGCTATTTCCTCCGATTTCCTTCCGCGCTTGGATGTGCGTGCGCACAGCTGTATCCCGTCCCTCTGCCTCGTCTGCCTACGATCAGCTGGGCTATCTGCCGGCTCACTCCTGAATTCACCTCCTCTCATCCTTGCAGATCCTATCCTTCCTAATGTTTCTGCCGTTGGTGCGTTAGCCAACTGCCTCACCTTCCCCCCCTCCTTCTTATCCCTTTGAACCATCCGCTGTACCTGCCTTCCATTATCTATCCCCCTGGGTCCTATTCCTTCCAATCTTTCTGCATGCCTGGGTGTGCGCATGCACAGCCGCATCCTATCCTTCTGCCTCATCTGCCTAAGCTCAGCTGAGCCACCTGCTGCCTCGCCCTCAGTTCCACCCTCTCCCTTCCTTACCGATCTTATCCTTCCTGGTGTCATCGCTCCTGATGCGCCTTCCACCCCCACCCCCACCCCCACACGCATTTTGGGTCGCGCGGCTAGGTCTGGCATCCTCACTACCCCCCCATTGGCCATTCCGGGCCGCACGTCCAGATATGCTTTTAATGTCTGATATGCCGGGGGCAATTCTACGTGTCGATTAATCGAGCCCGCATCTGAGAACCAGGCCTCCTTCAGTAGGCGCCCTCCTTTGGAGGCATCCTGGGCGATGGCTTTTGCCCCCATGAAGTCAAATGAGTGTCCATTATTCACCATATGCGTCCATATTTGGGAATACTGCTCCTGCCTTTTGACGGCCAATTTGTGTTCATGTACCCTGGTTTTTATCCGTTTGGCCGTCTCTCCCGTGTAATTACACTGGCAATCCTTGCAGTGCACCCTATAGACCACCGATGATTTTTCCTCCTCTGGCAGTGGTTCCTGAAACGCTCCAGAGAAAGATGGAGACCCTAAAAAGAGCACATAATTACAACCACAATTCCGGACTGGTCCATAATGTGTCATCAAGAGGCCTCACTGATGAGGAAACCAGGCTACTACAATGGGATACGGGCCTTAATCTGATGGATGCCCAACCCATTGATTTCATCGCAGCCGTGGAACCTACAATACAAAACATGGTTACTAACGACGCAGAAAAACCTCTATAAGGCAGCGGGTCACGGGGCTACTCATGAACCACAAACAACACCACGTCTTACCAGCAGGGGAGAGGAAGGCCCTAGAGGAGCTACGGAAAGACAAATCCATTGTGATCCTACCGGCAGATAAGGGCAGGGCCACGGTTGTCATGGACAGGGCCACATATAACAGCAAGGCCCAGTCCCTACTAAACGACACCAGTGCATATAGAGTGACCAAGATAGACCCTACAACGTCCATGAAGAATCAGCTCAATAAAATCATGGATAGGCTTAAAAGACGGGGGGGAATGAATGAAGAAGAGCTGAGGGCCATACGGCCTAGGGACTCGGCAATGGCGAGATTCTACGGCTTGCCAAAAATACACAAAGAGGGGATCCCTTTAAGACCCATTGTGGCGTTTAGGGGTACACCAATGTTTGGCCTGGCTAGATGGCTAACTCAGCGGCTACAGCATCTAGTAGAGGATGGTACAACCACGGTAAAATCGTCGCAGGAGTTCCTACAGAGACTCAAAGCAGTGAGAATACAAGATGATGAGACCATGATTTCATTTGATGTGACGTCGTTGTTCACATCTATCCCACAAGAGCTGGCTGTTTCAACTATAAAAGATCTATTACAGCTAAAGGGATTGCAAAGTCATGGTTCCCTTAAGATGGAAGACGTCATCAAACTGCTGCAGTTGTGTCTGAGAACACATTTCACGTTCCAGGACACGATGTATGAACAAATCAAGGGCACGCCGATGGGGTCTCCCATCTCGGGTGTTATCGCTGAGGCGGTCCTACAGTGCCTGGAGGCTAAGGCAATGGCTGTTTACCACCCAGAATTTTGGGCCAGATATGTGGACGATACGTTCGCTATCGTTAAACGGACTGAAAAAGCTGCCTTTATGGAAAGATTGAATGCGGTGTTCCCGGACATACAATTTACAGCGGAGGAGGAAGCCAACGGTAGTTTGGCCTTTCTGGATGTATTAGTCACGCGCCAAGCCAACGGCACCCTCCACACAACTGTATACAAGAAAGCGACCCATACCGACAGGATGCTGCATTACACGAGCAACCACCCGGCAGCCCACAAGATCGCATGCATTCGGACGTTATTTGCACGTATAGATACGCATTGCAGTACCAAAAAGGCCAAGCAAGTAGAACGTGCCCATCTCCACCAGGTATGCAGGTGGAACGGCTACCCGGCCAGTTTTGTCCAAAGATATAGTAAGCACCAGGAACCCCGTAGAGCACCAGAGGACCTAGGGACAATATCCTGGACAATGATACCTTACGTCCAGGGGGTGTCAGAGGCAACAGCTCGCATATTAACGCCACATAACATCAGGGTGGCTCACCGACCCAACCAAACACTCCGTATGAAAACGATGCGCCCCAAGGAACCACTGCCAGAGGAGGAAAAATCATCGGTGGTCTATAGGGTGCACTGCAAGGATTGCCAGTGTAATTACACGGGAGAGACGGCCAAGCGGATAAAAACCAGAGTACATGAACACAAATTGGCTGTCAAAAGGCAGGAGCAGTATTCCCAAATATGGACACATATGGTGAATAATGGACACTCATTTGACTTCATGGGGGCAAAAGCCATCGCCCAGGATGCCTCCAAGGGAGGGTGCCTACTGAAGGAGGCCTGGTTCTCAAATGCGGGCTCGATTAATCGACATGTAGAATTGCCCCCGGCATATCAGACATTGAAGGCATGTGAGGAACAAGCTAGGATGCGGACGGCGTTCGCAGGGGGCGGAATTAGGGAAGGCGATCATCGTATGGAAAGGGAATTGGACCCACGACGAGCCGCTGGAACAAAGGAGGAGGAAAGGGATGGGAAGGAGGGGGGGAAGGTGAGGCAGTTGGCAAACGTACCAATGGCGGCAGCGTTGGGAAGGATAGGATCTGCAAGGATGAGAGGGGGTGAGTTCAGGAGTGAGCCGGCAGATAGCCCACCTGGTCGTGGGCAGACGAGGCAGAGGGACGGGATGCGGCTGTGCGCACGCACATCCAAGCGCGGAAGGAAATCGGAGGAAATAGCACTAATAGGGATAGATAGTGTAAGACAGGAACAATGGGCAGACAAACGGGATGGAAAGGAGGGGAGCAGTGATGGGAATACATCTGAGGCGCCGGATCTGGGTGTGGGGCCCAGGGCGAGTGCGGGGGAGCAGCTGGAGGGCAGGCAACAGCGGCAGCGCCAGGAAGGAGGGGATTGACAAGGATGAAGGGAGGAAGGTTGGAGAACTGGAGTGCAAAAAAGAGGAGGCGGGACAATTAAGGCAATTACGGTCAGCCAGGACGGATGGCCCTATCACACGGTCAATGAGTAAGCAGTTAGGCTAGCAAGGTTTATAAAAGTAATTTCCACCCCAAAACTTTACTCTGAGGACGCTGGCAGGGACCAGCGAAAGCTAAGTTGTTTAATATTGTAAATAGTTGTTTTTATTGTTTTAAACTTTTTAACAATAAACAGCTGGTTTATATTTCTCCCGGAGATCGAGGACTGTGTTATTGAACAGATATGCCCGGGATTCGTATTTTTGCAGTTATCAAAGACATATATATATATATATATATATATATATATATTTGTTGTCGTAGATTTTCACGGGTACAGGTATGCAGGTCTTGGTGTATTCGGGTCTTTTCCCGTGTAAGATTGAGAGTATCTTGGCGACGTTTCGATGAGGTCCCACTCGCCATCTTTAGGCTGGTGTCTTTGGCTTCGTGCTTGTGCGAGCAAAGCGTGATCGGAGCTGCCGTCCTTCTATAAATACTGGAGGGGGTGTGTGGTGTGTTGTCTTTGTAGCTGTAAGCGGGTTGGTTGGCTGTGTTGTTACATCTTGATTGGAAGATGGAATTGATGTAAGCAAATTAGCTGATGTAGCTGTAAGCGGGTTGGTTGGCTGTGTTGTTGCATCTTGATTGGAAGATGGAATTGATGTAAGCAAATTAGTCAGTTGTTTGGTAACATCCTATGTGGCTGAGGTGCTGGCTGTGTGCCCATTGTTCTTTTGTACCTGGGTAATGGGCTGTGTGGTAACATTCTGAGCTCTATTATAGTGATATCCTGAGTCCTGTGCTGCCACATCATGGGAGGTAGGCTGAATTGTAACATACTGAGCCTTTGCGATGTAACCTCCTGAGTTCTGTGATGTAATGTCCTGAGTAGATGGCTGTGACGTAGCATCACGGGCTTTGGTTTGGCTCCGAGTTTGCGGTCTGGCCATGTTTTTATGGCGTGTGTCAGTTTGCTTTGTGTGGGGGTCGGTGGGGGGTGCAGCAGTTGGTGATGTTGCCATGGTGTGGATTCTGGATGATGGTTGCATTTCGTCTATGGGATGGGTTTGGGTTTGAGTCTGGTGAGGGAGATTGGTGGTGGTGTCCTGTGTTGTTCTGGGTCCGGTGTCGGTTTTTGTGGTTGGGACTCATTTGTTGACTAGGGCTAGTTTCCAGATGTCTGGTAGGCGGGAGGTATCGTCACGTTTATTCATGTTGTGGGGGTGTTTCTCTATTTCGATGGCTTCCATAATTATTCTCTTGTTGAAGTGTTCAGTTTTGGAGATTAATTTGGTACCTTCAAAATCAATTTCATGTCCTGTTGCTTTAAGGTGCTGGAAAAGGGAGGAAGTTTTTTCTTCTTTTCTGACTGCGTTCTTGTGTTCTGCGATGCGTGCATTTATTCTCCTATTAGTTTGTCCAATGTATGTGGCTGGGCAGATTTTGCATGGTATTTCATAGACTCCTTGGTTTTCTAGCTGGATCTTGTCTTTGGGGTTTCTTAAGATGTTGGCTATTTTTTGGTCAGTGCCAAAGTCTGTCTTGATATTGTGTTTGTGGAGAATTTTGCTGATTTTATCTGTGGTGCCTTTGATGTAAGGGAGGAGGGCGATGCCGTTGTCCTGTTCTGTGTCTTGGTTTTTGGGGGGTGTCTCCTTTTGGATTAGGTTGGTAACAGTGTTTCTTTGGAATCCGTTGGAAATTAATACGTTTGTGAGAGTGTGTAATTCAGTTTTCAGGTGGTCTTTGTCAGCTAGGCATTTGGTTCTGGAGATGAGGGTCTTGGCTACGGAGTTGATCTGTGCAGGATGGTGATGGGATTGTGCGTTTAAGTAGCGGTTGGTGTGTGTTTTTTTCCGGTAATTGGTGTGTCCTAGGGAGCCATTGGGTTTTTTGTAGATTAGCCAGCACCTCAGCCACACAGGATGTTACCAAACAACTGACTAATTTGCTTACATCAATTCCATCTTCCAATCAAGATGTAACAACACAGCCAACCAACCCGCTTACAGCTACATCAGCTAATTTGCTTACATCAATTCCATCTTCCAATCAAGATGTAACAACACAGCCAACCAACCCGCTTACAGCTACAAAGCCAACACGCCACACACCCCCTCCAATATTTATAGAAGGACGGCAGCTCCGATCACGCTTTGCTCGCACAAGCATGAAGCCGAAGACACCAGCCTGAAGATGGCGAGTGGGGGCTGCATCTGACCGGAGTTTCCTAAAAGAGAGAAGATTTCGCCTTCAACTCTTCCAGTTCTGAGCCAAGACAAAAGCCCTGCCCCTCTCCCTCCCTAGTGGCTGCCTCTAGTCCTGGCCTGCCCGTCATCGTGGCAACCCAGCAGCAGCCAATCAAGCAGGAAGGAAAAGACAATGGTTGCCTGGGAGCTCAGCCACCAATCAGACTCATGGAGAAGAGTTTGAATGAGCAAGGACAAAAGGGGGGGGGGACAGGAAAATATCCAATAAGGATAGAAAATTAAAAAGTTTTTTGTCTGATGAGAAAGAAGCAAAAACTGCAAGAAATGCAGAGGGAGGGGAGGCCAAAGTCCTGGAAGGGCCTTTCCCCTCCACCCAGAAATGGCTGCAATGAAGAGCTTCGCCTCTGGGGGGGGGCTTGGGCAAGTGGGGGGCAGCGGCTGCCCAGGAGAGCCCGGCCGGAGGAACTTCGGGGGCCATGAGGGACCCCCAGGATGCCCCTTCCTCAAAGCTCCAGAGGGTCCCTCCAGGGAGACCCCCCTCACCTTTCCCTCCCCAGCAAAGCTGGATCCCCCTTTGGAGACAAAGGCCCTGCATGGCTTCTCCCCGACACGAGCCTTCCCTGGAAACACATGAAGAGGAACCGGAGCTTCACAAACCCCCCTTGGCTGCATATCCCCCTGAAATGCAACTCCAAAGCCCATAATCCACGTCAGTCTCTTCCCAGAATGGGGGTTGTGAAGGGTTCCCCCAGTTCCCCTCCTCCTTCCTGAGCCTTTTCTATGGGCAACATGACAAGTCTGGGCTTTGCTTTTCCCCCTCGGTGCCCAATGTGTGGAAGGGAGTGGCAGTGGAACATGGGTCCTTTCCCTCCCTTTCTTCCTTACGTGGGGTGAAAGGCATCCTTTATTTCTCTCATTTATCTCTCTCATTCTCTGTACATGGCTGTGATTTTTTTTAAAACTATGTCAAGCTCTGATGACTAGTTTTTAATTAGCAGACTCTTCATTATTATTATTATTATCCTGGTCAAACTATTGCATCAGTCTTTTTATATTGGTGCCCTTCAACATTAACTTTCAAAATAAAGTAAACTTTGATTTTAACTCAGTAGGAAGCTATTCCAGTTCTGTGACATGTTCAGGAATTAAGTAGTCCCCGGGGTTTTCTCTTTAACCGCTATGCCAACAAATATCAGATTTCTTTTTCTTCAGCCACAGGTGCCGTGTATTCCCTCTGAGGCCAATTTCAAGCATGGAGCTTTCCAACCTCTCAATTCTTGATCACCGATTTAATTCTAGCTCTGCCCTATCATTTTGAATCCTCTGGGGATTATTCCCCTTTCATTTCTCTCCAGAGAAGTGCCCAACAAACTTTGAGTACAAGAACTAGTTGAATTAGCCTGGGATCTCTGGTGAGAGGGAGAATTATTATTAGTATTCTCAAAGTTTCAGCTCTGCTCTTTGGCCGAATCCTCCAGGGAGACTTTGGGCACAGACAGATGGAATCAGCTGCAGTTCACTTCTCTCTCTGACCTGGGAAGCCCAAAATGGAAATCTTTCCTGGTGGAGAACTTGGCTTAAGGCAAAAAGCATCACTGGAAGATTTCAGACTTTGGACTTCCCTCCCCACTCAAAATCAGGGCTGTCTGTCTTCCTTCATATCAAAGTGTGCCACCCTGGGGAAAATAAGAGCTGAATGCCAATGCAGCCAAGTTTCTGCCTGCTGGGGTCACCCCCCCAAAAGAGCCCCCTTTGCCATCTCCTTTCCCCAAATGTGAGCTCCTTCTTCAGCCTCTCCTTGACTCCCTTGTGCCCCCACCAAGCCCCTCTTTAACATATAGAAGTGTTGGGGGTCCTGCGGCCTTTCAGATGTGGCTGGGTAACATCTTTCCCTCTGGCTGGAAGCCTCTTCCCCTTCGATCCTGCCCCAACGGGACCCTGCAGTGCTTGGGCCTGATCCCCAGGCCTGCCTGAAGTGGACACCATTTTCAATACTCTGACAAGTCCTTCTAGAAATGGCGGCTGCTTTTGAAGCTTTCCACCCTGATCCTCAGGCTGTTGGGAGACTGCAAAGCTCTCCTGGCTCTTGCTAGGCTTGGGAAACCAGACACTGCATGACGATGGGGCAGCTTCAGATGAGCTTCCTGAAACTTTTTCCTGGCTTTGACCCCACCCCTCTTACTCCCCCAAACCCCACATTTCTTCAATAAAGAACACAAAAGCTGGAAGAGACAAACTTTTTCATCTTAAACTGCCCCGTCCCCCAAATTAGGTGCTAAAACTAAACTCCCCACCTCTGCCCTCAGATCTCTATCCCCGTTAACACTTTGCTAAATATACTGAATGCCTGAAACAGAAGAACAGAGTTGAAAGGGACCTTGGAGGTCTTCTAGTCTAACCCCCTGCTGAAGGAGGAAACCTCACCATTTACCATTTCAAACAAATGGTTGCCCAATCTCTTCTCAAAAACCTCCAGTGTTGAAGCACTCACAACTTCTGGAGGCAAGTCGTTCCACTAATTAATTGTTTTGTCAAGAAATTTCTCCTTAGTTCTAGGTTGGTTCAAAATCTGTAAGTTACTTACTTTGACTCTAGAGAGTCAAAGAATAGAAAGAAGGAAGGAAGCAAGCAAAGACATTTTTTCCTCTGTGTTGACAATGCTGAGTGTGATATTAGTGATGCTCAACAGCCACCCCCCCATGTGAGGTGGGCCTCACCCTCAGAAGAGTGGTTTCTGATTGCACCCAAGGCTGCCCTGACTGGATTGGGTTGGGAGCTCTGCCTTCCCTTCTCTCTTCCAGAGCGCCCTCCCTGCCTTTGCCAGGAAGGCCCACAGGCATCCTATAGCCTCTCAGTCATTCCTGGCTCTCCATGACCTGTGATTCATTGCCCCATCCCCCCAGTTGCCTTCATCAGGACTTGAAACCCATTCTCCTTGTCAGGATGGGGAGATTCTTGTCACCTCTCTGCAGCACAACCAGCTGCAAAAAAATGGCCCAATTTCAGTGAGTTGGAGACCACAAGGCTGGGCTTGCAAGAACAGAGCCAGGCACAGCAATGGCTTGTGAAGAGAAGCAACGGCTTCTCTCCTCTTGTCAATGTTGCTGTGCTGGATAGCTATGGACCCTGAATCCGAAAGCAGATCCTTTAAAAGTTTCAAATTATCTGTGCAGACATCCTGTATTGGCCATCACATAGATGGTTTGTGGGAAATCTAGGTGAGTTCACACAACAACCTTAACTTCTGGGTAAGTATACACAACATCTTTAACTTTTAGGTTAAGGAAAGAGAACTGCTATGTTGGCATAATGTACCATGCCAAAATCTATATAATTCAGATGCTGGCTTAGCATGATGATCTGCTACATACATTTGCACAGGAGAAGGTTCCCAACTATTGGAATGTATGAAATGAGAGAAACATGTTTTAAGACCTCAGTCCATATTGTCAGGGGCTTGATGGCCGATCAAAGATGAGTCCCCCGCTCCTTCGAGGTGGAGATGCAAGGGAGAAAGAAGCCACTTTTAGTCTGGTTCCATCTGAAGCCCAACATCTTTGCCTCTCCCTGAGGTCAGTGCCAGGCTGAGATGTGTCCAGCTTGCTAAAACAACTCCAGAAATGCCTGACAAAATGTAGATGACCTAAACATGAGCTGTGGGGGTTCCTGGCTGACCATCAGTGCTACCAAGCAAAAGGGGTCCTTGACTTGGACCCCCCCTGCATGGAACCGCAATTGCTGTGGTGTCATTGCTGCTCTCCCACCCTTCTCATCCGCTAGGAGGACTCCTCCCTCAGAGAAACCTTTTCCAACCATGCCTGAGGCTGCCTGAGCTGGATTGTGTAGGGGGCTCCACCTGCCTTCCTCTTTTCCAGCACACCCTCCCTGCCCTTGACAGGAAGGGATATCAACCTCCTGCAGCCCTTCTGGCATTCCAGGACACCAATTTCATTGGCCTGTCCACAGCCTTCATGAGGACTTGAAACTCTCTGTCATGATCAGGATTGGAGTTTTCCTGCCACTTCCACACAGAGCAACTAGTTTTTTAAAAAATCTGCCCGTGTTTAGCAAATTGGAGTCCACTCAGCTGGATTTGCAAGACTGTAGCCAGACTCAGGAAGGCCCACAACCTCGGCAAGCTGTGTGTAAAAGTTATCTGAAAGACCATAGGTGACCCGGTTTTCCAGAACTGGTTTGCCATTGCCTCTTTCCCAAGGCTCTGAGAGGTTGGCTGACCCAGGTTTACCCAGCTGGCTTTATGCCCAAGGCAGGACTAGAACTCATGGTTTCCTGGTTACTAGTCTGATTCCTTGACCACTACACCAGACTGACTCTGATCGTAGCCATACAACCCATTTAACCTGGTCACCTCACCAATGGCTGAATTCTCATTTACAACTTTTAATCATGGTTTATTTTGGGAGGCTGAACCAATGAGTCAGTGAATTATGAATCTTAATTTAGCAGGGACTAGGTAAACAATCTTTTATAACAGAAATAAGCTGGAGACACTTCTTGTAAGGACCACATTCACACAACATACTTCAACAGGCTGGCGAAACATTTTTTTGCAGACATCCAACCTTGGGCGAAAAGACAGCTCTAGGTGCAGCCTCCTGAAAGCCTGTAACAAACCATGGATGACCACAGCCACCTCTCCTCCACTTCCCTGGGCTCTCACCTGAGGGAAACCCATAAAGTAGGTGGCCACATTTCCAACTGAGGTTTCCTCCCCTCTGGGGGTACAACTAGACTTCAGTGAGACAGGGCAGTCAACATCATGGATGAGAGAAGCCTTCTTACACATCAGGCTGGCACTCAAAAGCAACAGCCAGAATGGGAGCCACTGAAGATCTGGTAGCCAGGCAGTGAGAGTGGAAGCCGAGAACTAAACAGTGGGACAACTTTGAAATGATGGACCTGGGATATTGGTCATCCTATGGTCCCCATTGTAAGGATGGACCTGCCCATCCCATCAGCTCCCCCTCCCACTCAACCCCCCAGTTCTCTCTTCTAGGCCAAGCTGTATATATAAACATCCCCCCTCCAGGTAAGAAAAATAATCAACAATCAACCAAGATAAACCAGAACACAGGGACTCCGAACTAAAAGCACATGAAAGTCTTCTGGGGAGGACAAACAAAGCCTCAGAGATGGGAATGTCACATGAGCCGCACCACACCAAGTGCATCTACGCAACCAGAAGAACTGCCACCAGGTCTCCCTAAACCAACTTCTGGGTGGTTGTGGCAAGAAATCAGGTCACACCATCCACAGCACTGTGGGAGCTGCCACCATCTCAATTGCAGACCTAACAGCAAAATTCTTTTATTTATATCAAGAAACGTCAAACTTTAATGGCTCTCATTGTATCAGTATGGAAAGACAACACAGAGAGTGTCAAGGAAACTAAAACTTCTACCCACTCTACAATTTTCTCTCTCTGTGCCAATGGTGCTATCCCAGGCTGTCACTTTCCTGCCTCTTAGCCAGCTCTCATGCAAAAAATGATGTTTCTAAAAAAGATGGCAAATGAAATTTCATTTCAGTTACAAGGAATTATAAAATCAGGTCCAAATTAGAACTGATACATGGAAATCTCATTGAAAAGAAAATCCCAAACTCTTAACATTAGGCTGGGTTTAAGGATACTGAGTGCTTCCATGGAGATAAAGCACAGGCAGCACTAGAGTTAAGTGTCACCAACCTAGAATGGCACCAAACTCCATAACTCTGGGTGACCTTCCCTAGCAGCCTCTGGAGACAAGAGACCCCATTGAAGGACAGCAGAAGTCAGTTTCCTGCCTGTTGAACTATCTCCATCCAGCATGACTTTATGGACGTATCCTAACAGGAAGGACTAAGACCACTACAGAACACTGCCCCAAGGGGTCTATCTGTGACTTTTCTCTAACGTGCTTTTTTCCAGCTACCTCTTCTTACATGGAAGAAGTTCAGGGTCCCAAGAGCAGAAGCTCCTTCTCACTGCAATCATCACCATCCCTGTCTCTGAGACCTCTTCTCCTATGTCTCCAGTTACTGCCTTTGATGTAAACATCAGACTGAAGCAACATGGAAGGGATCTTGCATCAGAAAAGGATAAATATCACAGGTTAAGCTTTTTGTGGCTCACATTACAGGACAGACAGAAGCTGTGCTCTTGAATATAGTTTCTCTCTCTTTCAGGTGAATCTTGGTTTCTCTGTTTGAATCAGGAAAGCCATTGGATATTCCACCCTGCCAGAGTGCTTTGAATTCTAATTCTTTTTTAGAAAGAGGAAGGAGATTGATTCCACCCTATGAATTATGGACCTCCTGCTTCTGCTTCTGCTTCTGATGCTGCTGCTGTCCCAGCCATTCTCTGGGAAGCTGAGAATGAAGTGCCCACTGAATTTGGACAACCAGGATGGAGAAAAGCCATGGAGCTATTATGTACCAGGAGATCTTCTCCTTGGTATAGTCATCTCTCCATCAGGAATAACACCTGCAACATTACCTTTCAACATGGCTCCTTCTAGTCAGATTCAGCTGTAAGTTATGTGATGGAATTTCATTCCCTCCATTTACAGTTCTAATACTCTTCTTTTTTTCTTCTTGTTTTACTTACTCTTATATTGCAGGTTCTGACAAATTTTTCGAATCCTTTTGATTAACACAGCCTGTCTCTTTTGCCTTCTTTTCTGAGAGTAGAAACATGAGGCAAATGAAACCTGAAACAAGTCCAGATTATTTTCCTCTCTCTGTTCAATCCTAAATTCATAACTGGAATAATGACTTTGGTTGAAAGTAATGATTGAAATGATTCTAATTTCCTCTGCCCAACCATTTCCATATTTTTATAACCGATTCATATGCAATGTCTGATTTTTCAAGGAATAGAAGATGATTTGTTTTTAGAATAGCTTCTCTGGGTCACTTATCAAAAATCTCCTTCCTTTAATGGTGGTTCTTCTTTAATGACTGAATTATCCTGGGCTATGAATATTAGTACTGCTAAAAATAATTGTATGTTTCTGATTTGTTAAACCTTTTTGAGGACTATCCCCATCCTCAACACTAACAATATGAAAGGGTGATGGGCTTATGTTTCAGCTAGTTTGTAGAGAAAAAAGATGATTAAATGGAGAAAAAGTATTTTTGTTGTTGTTGTTGCTGTTGATGATGCTAATATTAACATGATCATGGTTTTACACTAGTTTAACCCATGAAAAGTTATCTATACTATGCATGATTTGCAATATTGAACTGGTGAGGGAGAATCCCCAGCTCCTGCACAATCTCACACTTGGTTACAACATCCATGACAACTATGACAACACCCTCGGCACTTCAGATGCCTTGCTGGACATGCTCTCTACTGGAGAAGCCAATGTTCCCAACTACAGCTGTGGAAGGAAGGAGAAGCTTTTGGCTCTTGTTGATGGAGCTGACAGAGACAGATCCATCCAGATGTCAACATTAGCAGCTACCTACAAAGTCCCACAGGTTTGTGTTTGTCCTTCCCTTTCTGTAAAGTGAGTGGGGTGTTAGTGTGTAAGCGATAGATCCAACCTTGTCTTCTGTATGGAATTCAAGATTATTTTGAATAATAATAATGATCAGTCTATACTTTGAAAGGCACTTTATTCCCTTCCAAGAAATGGTGCCAAGTTAATAACGCCCATGTCACCAGAAAAGCCTTTTTCTCCCAAACAGCCCATCTCCTCTCTGTTTCCAAAAGCTTTCGTGAAGTGTAGGCGCAGGGCTGCAGATCCCCTCTAAGGTTTTTTTTTGGAGGACTATGCCCACAGCAACATCACTAGCATCAGCTTGGGTGATGAAAGGTTCCTCAGGATCAGGGTGTTTAAGAACTGGTTCTAATGCAAATAATCTTTTCACTATGGCATTTGTAAGTGTTATAAATAAGGATTGGGATATGCAGTCGTGAGGAAGCAAGGATCAAAAGAGACCTGTCTTTTCATGATATCATTCCAATTGCTCAGAGGCTTCTGCTGCACTCTTGTGAAGGTGAGGAGAGGCTCTGTGTCCAATCAAAGGATCTTCTGTACAATAGGAATGTGCAGTACTGATGGAAAACTCACATTTGTTATATGGTCTTAACCAAAATAATGATATCCTCAATCATGAGCAAATCTCAGATTTTTAAACAGAGTCCTACGGGATTACCTCTCCTACTGATGATAAAACATATATGTATTATGAACCCTTAGGGGCCACTAACATTAACCAACCATTTTATTAACAATCTACAAATATGTTAGGCAAGGTATCAACTATTTTTTTGCCCTAAAATTCTCTTGATCAAATTCATCATAAAAGGTTTGAAGAGCAATATGGCCTCTGGAGAGGAATTTCTAGCAGCTGAACAATTCAAGAAATATCCTGACTGGTGGGACCCTCCATTGACAGATACATTTACACATATAAATAATATCTGCCATACCCATTTGGGTCAAAATGGCAATTGTAATTCCTATATATAAAAAAGGGAATAAAAAGGACCCTAGCAATTCCAGGCCCATTTCTCTAAAAGATATTGTGATTAAAATATATGCAAAGGTCCACTTGAAAAGAATTGATAGTAGGTGGATAAAAAGTGCATTCCTTGTAGAAGAACCAGCAGTCCTTAGGCAGATGTGATCCACTATTGACAATTCTTTTGTCTTGAACCATCTAACTATAAAAATATCAGTCAGAGGAAATAATGGTTTGCTGCCTTTATAGCATTTGACACAGTAAACAAAGAAATATTATGGAAGAAATTGACTACCCTTAAAATGGAGCTCAGGATGTTGACCCTGCTCAAAGCCCTTTCTACAAGCACTGACAGTGAGAACAATTAATCAGTGGAACGGCTTGCCTCATGAAGTTGTGGGTGCTCCATTAATGGAGATTTTCAAAAAGAGGCTGGATTTTGTCTGGATTGGTATAGGATCTCTTGCTATGGGCAGGGGGTTGGACTAGAAAACCTCCATGGTCCCTTCCATCCCATTTTTGTTCATTTGTTTGAGAGTGTGTTTGGGGCTCAATGGAGCCATAAGCAGTAGGATTGATATGTACGAAAAGGTAAGACAAAGGTGTTGCTGATATGACATTTGGGTTGCATGTGCTGTTAAGAGGACTTGGCTCCTATTCTCACAATAATTATCTGATTATGGATGAGTCAAAGTCAAAAGTTATGGTCTTTGGAAATTGACAGCATTGCCATATAGGGCTAATCAATGAGGAGGCAAAAGAGCAAGTTCACACCTTTCCTTACCTGGGGGAACTTTTCCCTGTGACTGGATCTGGGCTCTCTCAACATAAAAGGAGCTCATTTAGAAGGCATTTGCGGCTTCCTTAGACTGAATTATTAAATAAAAAATACCAACGTTACCATTATGCACTTATATTGAGCTGAACTTTGAGATTTAATTTATATCACTATTAGAACAAATCTGAGCACATCATCTGAGAAGTATCATGAGAGGGGATAAAAGGAGTTCAGCTGCTGCCCTCAGAGCAGAATTGGGAATTTATACAATTTATAAAATTGGGGTATATAATTATTTTTAATAAAATTAATGTTATGGAAACTACTACTACTACTACTACTATTACTATTACTACTACTACTACTACTAAAGTTGGAAGGGACCCACCCCCTGCTCAGGAAGGAAACCCTATACCATTTCAGACAAATGGCTGTCCAGTCTCTTCTTAAAAACTTCCAGTGTTGGAGCATTCACAGCTTCTGGAGGCAGGTTGTTCCACTGATTAATTGTTCTAACTGTCAGGAAGTTTCTCCTTAGTTCTAGGTTGCTTCTCTCCTTTATTAGTTTCCATCTGTTGCTTCTTGTCCTGCCTTCAGTTCCTTTGGAGAATATCTTGACTCCCTCTTCTTTGTGGCAGCCCCTGAGATATTGGAACACTGCTATCATGTCACCCCTTGTCCTTCTCTTCATTAAACAAATAAGAGTCCCCAAACACTATTAGAACAAACAAATTGTGTTTAAAACATTCTTGATTTTATATTAGGAACTGTCTTCTCCCTGTCTTTTTTGGCACTCGAGAAAAACCTAAAAAAAATGCTGCACAAAGAATCAAAGATGGTCAAAATAGAGAAAAGTAGGACCATCTTCAGTGAGGTTGGCACACTGAAAAGCATGAGCTGCTACAATTGTACCTTCCAAGTATTGAGTTAAATCTTCCAAACTCCTTACAATGAATATACTTGTATTTGTGGAGCTCCAGAAATAGAAGATGTAATACATCTATTATTTTGAATGTCAACTATTTAAGAAAGAGGGAGATCAATATCTTGGATTGCACTTTAGAGAAACAATCTAATGTCATCCTAATATTTTTAAAAAATGTATTTTCTCTGTGCTCAGAATTCAAAAATTATATATAATAAAGCCCTTTTCAGAAAGAAATTATGATCTGATTATGATAAATTCTGGGGTATAAAGAAATACTGTTTTCATTCTTTATGCTTATTCTATTGTAAATTCTATTTTTACATGCGGTCTTGTTAATGTTCTGTGTTTTATATTCTGTACTTTAATATGGCCTAATGACTAATCAACAGGAAATGTTCTAATATGTGCATGAGAAAAATATTGGATTTATTAAAAGCTAAAAGTTGGGACTTGGTAGTAGCCCAAATATAACACAGAATTCTTCATTGTTTTTTCAGGTCAGTGATAGAATTGCCTCAGAGGCTCTGAGTGATAAAAGTCAATTCCCTTTTTTCCATCCGATGCTCTCCAAAGAAGGGATCCAGTACCCAGGAATTGTCCAAATTCTCCTCCATTTTGGATGGACCCTGATTGGTCTTTTTACTTCAGACACAGAGAAGGGAGATAATTTCATGAGGACTTTTACTCCTATGCTTGTCAAAAATAGAATTTGTGTTGTTATATCACAACGATTCTCAACAACTGAACGTACCACATTCTTTAGGGATGCCCTCTCTAAGTGGAGACAAGTCAACGTCTTTGTTCACTTCATAGAATTTGTCTCCCCTTTGGACAGAATTCTTATCTTCCATTCAGCACTTGAAGATTTGCCAGGACCCATTGAAGGGAAAGTCTGGATCATGACAGTGGTTGGACTATTTTTAGTGGAAAAGGATAGGCGTCTCAAGCACGTTCATAGTATTTGGAGCTTTCTCTTTCAGGGGAAAAAGAGTGGGATAAACAATAATGCCTTTAAAAGATATTTCTTTGTGGAACCTGAATTTCAAACTGAGTATTTTCAGTGTTCTGTTTCAAAACACATATTTTCTGTCAAAGGCCGGAGAAGATGCACCCAGAAAGCACCAGTGGAGACCAAAGAGAAAAAGAATAGGATGCAGATCCAAAATGATGTCTATACCTACAGTGTCATTAAGATTCTGGCCCACGCCTTAAGTGCTGCATCCAAACCCCAGAGGAGAAGGAAGAAGGGAGAAGACAGTTTGGGGGCTCCAAGGCTGCAGCCATGGAAGGTATGGGGTCCCAACCAGGATCCATCAAACTAAATTCCTTATCAGGGTCTTTTGTGCTCTCTGCGCTTCGTTTTTTAAGATCTTAAGCTTTTGTACAACATCTCCTAATTATCGGAAGAGTGCTGCATCCTCCCTTCAACAACCAAGACCTTTTATATATTCGAAAAAAAGTTCCCAGATTTTTTCTGATTTTAAGCTGCTGTAAACTAGGACAAGAAACAATGGTTGGGAACTGATCAAAGAGAGAAGCAAGCTGGAATTAAGAAGAAACTTCCTAACAGTGAGGACAATTAACCAGTGGAACAGCTTGCCTTCAGAAATCGTGGGTGCTTTTTAAGAAGAGACTAGACAGTCACTTGTCTGAGATGGTATAGGTCTGTGTTGGTGAACCTATGGCACGCATGCCACAGGCGGCACGCAGAGCCATCTCTGTTGGCACATGCGCCATTGCCACAGATACAGAGATGCTGGGCTGGACTGTTCCCCTCCTCTCTCCACACATGTGGAGTCTGGGAATAGCCGAGGGATCTGGGTGGGGTGAGGCTATAAAAGGAGCAACTTTGGGTGGGAGCAGCATTTGGTGCAGACAGCGAGCAAGCATGAGATGACTGTGGTAGGTTTCAGCGGCTGCTGCTCGGCCCATCGAATGGCCGGCCATGCAGGAGGAGGAGGAGGAGGGGTGGCCTGGTGTCTGAAGCTGCCTTGGCTGGCCACTGGCCACTGGCCTCAGCAGGCCCCAACAAGCCAGCATTCAGTCACCGGCTGCCCAACCTCATGGGGCGGTGCCAATGGCAGCAGCGGTGGCAATAGTTGGGAGGGGGGATTGGGTTCTGGCCCCTTTTACCTTGTCCAGAGGCCATGGAGAAGTTGCCTGCCTAGCCTCATGTGCGGCAGCAGCGGCAGCAGCAGCAACCTGTAAGGCCCTGCCTCAGCTGAATCTCTCAAGAAAGCAGAACTCTTGAAACTGGCATCGTTTCAAAAGGAACTTTTATTGAGAATCAGTGACAGCAAAAGAAGGCAGACAGAATTTGAAGTTCCCAGATGAAATTGTTCGGCTAAACTCCATTGTTCAAAACCCCTCCCAAGTGCCCAATCCATAGGATCCAATCCAGAGGTGCAAAGAGATTGTGAGAACTCCAGACGGAAACTGCAGTAAGGTGTTCCCAGGCATCTCTTCCTTGGTGAAGTGAGGCAGATGACCTCGGGCAGTGGAACCCAGTCAACAAAGCAAAGCTAAATGCATCACAGGAGAGCTCCAAAGGTCCCCCCTCCCATCAGGATGGCAGCATCCTGACAGGGATTTATAGGAACCTGAGAGAAGGTAGAAATTTTTAAAAATTTTTAAAATTTTTAAAAATTTTTAAAATTTTGTCCAAGTGTTATTATAATTTTTCCATCACAAAACCATGATTTATCTACTTCCTTTTTTAATGAAAATATAGAAGAAACAATGACCAAAGTCTAATTGCTTTTAGTAAGTCCCCAATTTTATCAGTAATATTAATATTTATTTGAGTACAATTTTTGAGACAGTTGTACCCACTTAAATATCTCATATCATCCACCACTTAATTAACTAGATCCCCATTCATCACATCATGAAGCATTTTGTTAATTCTTTGCTAAAAACAAGTTATACCACCAGCATTCACACAATCTGTTAAGGAAGTATAACGATACCTGTGAATGAGCTCGGCGGACCAGAGAAAGAGATGCAAGGAAGGATCAGATAAGATAGTTTGGAGGGAGGGGCAACCCACAGCTGCGTAACTGGCAGAAAAAGAAACTCAGAAAAAGTCCTCCCTAAATTTTTTGACTGTCAAAAGAGATGGTGAAAGATTTGTACTTTCACACTGCAAGATTTTGTTAATATAGCCTTACAATAAAGTAGAATTACTTCCTCTGGTCTTTTTTCCTATCTCCTCTACCTGAATGAAGATTAGCCTTGCAACTTTCTTCTTAACAAATCCTTGCTTTCTGGTAATCACCCTATTGTTTTTAAGGAGTTTATGAATACTCTAGTTATTTGTGTATTTTGTTTACTTGAAAGGTGACCTTTGCTAGATTGTTATATATGATGGACAATTTTTGTCAATTACATTTTGTCAATATACATTTTATCAGTATACTACATGATTTAGAAATATTGCTGAATCTTTGTACTTCAATTTTGAAGATAATGGTAATACATGTTCTCCCAACTCACAATATTTGCAAGTTAAACAACCATAGAAGAAAGATTCAAATGTAAAAAGTGATAAGAGATAAGAAACCAAGATTTCTGCATTTAAATTCCTGGATGTTTCTGTTCTAGTTTCATCCATTTCTAAAGAAGAGGGAATTGTACAATCTTTCCCAGCTGAAAGTGTACTTGGATCAGAATGGAGACGTAGCAGCAGACCTGACAATCTTTAGTAGGGTGGTTCTCCCCAAGGAGGATCCCATCAACAAGAAATTGGGGAGTTTTGAAAGACAGAGACTTACAATCAACCAAGATGCTTTGTCACAGTTAAAGTTGCTCAACAAGGTGGGGGAAATATTGATGTCTTTTCTCTTTTTTCCAAAGCTGTTTCAAGTGGGCTAAACCCAGTCAAAAAAGTGGGCATGCTTCAGTTCTATTGACCAAGGTTTTCCTTCTGATGCTGTCATGCTGAATCCTGTTGTCAGCTGATCCAAAATGATATATGGGGTGTGTAATGTATTAAGTTAAATTTATGAAGCAGGTGGCTGAGATCTGTTCAGGAACGGTTAGCAGACCACGTGGCCTGCCAGCCAGACTTTCTATCTACAGATTACTTAGTATGCATTTAAGCGGGAGAATACTGTGTTCTCATTGGCTGACACTGCCCAAAGCTGAATGTATAAATAGGGGTGGAGCAATGCTTGTTAGTTTCTGTTTTGACTTTCAATAAAGAAGTACTTGTTTCTACTCCTGCCTCTTCAATGCCAAACCAAACAGAAAACAGAACATTGGCAACGAAGGTGGGATTGTGCTGCCACAATTCAAAGAGATGAGTCACTACGGGGGAAAGGCCTAGCAAGTGCTTGGTCGGAACGGCATTCCACACACCCCTCACTCTATCCTGCCAATACGGAAACACTGGAGGAGAGTGCTTTCCAAGGACCCACCCTGGAAGTCCCACGGAAGCCTGCGCAGCATGAGGCATTGAAAAGGCCGCGAAAGACTCACCATGGCAAAGATAGGAAGACTCTCTGAATTCGACGTCGCTCATCCAGAGAGGTGGAGCTCCTAGTCGCGAGAGTAGAAAACTACCTGCGAGTTAACCAAGTTCAAGACGACGGATTGAAGGCCATGACACTGCTGTGTGTTTGTGGTCAAGCGACTTTCGACATCGCAGAGAACTTGGTTGCACCAGCGCCGCTTGAGTCCAGTACTCGGAGCTTAAGAAGATGCTCAAAGAACATTTTGAGCCCAAGCTTTCAGTCATTGCCTGGCGGCACGCTTTTGAACAACAACACCAGCATCCCAGCGAGTCCACTGCCGACTTCATAGCCACTCTTCACCAAGCTGCACGACAATGCAAATTCAAAGATCTTGAAGAAAGGCTGCGGGACCGCTTAGTTTGTGGTCTAAGGAGCTGAGAACTGCAACAGAAGATCTTTGCTAAAGAAACTATTTCATTTCAAGATGCGTTGAGGGAGATAACGGCTGAAGAAGCAGCAGGCAGAGCTGTTAAGGCCTTGTGGCTCTCCAAGAACCCTCCTTGCACAGAGGCCGTCCACCAAGAGGACGCCGAGAGAGTTGAAGGCTCCGAATCGGACCACGAAGTCGATCGGCAGCAACCGTCAGAAAGAAGGCCTCAATGGCAACCTGACAAGGCAGTTCCCTTCTCTCGGTGCATCGGGTGCGGAGGCCGACACAGACGGGCTGACTGCTGATTCCTCACAGCAACTTGCAGGCCGTGTGGCAAGCAAGGCCACATTGCCGCCGTTTGTTTGGGTCGCAGGAAAGAACATTCCTCGGAAGAGTTGCCTCGGAAAGGTACTGGGGTCCCCAGTCAGAACAGGGTGGGGTTTTGCACGAGTAGAAGAAGCATGTTTAGGACAGGCACCCATCGCCCACTCAAGAAGAAGTTACACCTCAAAGTCAAGCTGCAAGGGGTTCCTTCTGACATGGAGTTGGACACGGGTTCAGCTCTATCGATAATTTCCCAAAGGACACTTCAGCAGATTTGTAGTCGAAGCGGCAAACGAGTTAAACTCAGGCTGTCGAACTTCATTTTAACCGACTTCCAAAATTCCAGGGTAAACGTCAAGGGGGAGGCCACACTCGAAGTGCAGTTCAGGAATTTCGAGGGTCCCTCGGAAGTCGTAGTTGTTGAGGGCAACCGCACTAGTCTAATTGGACTCGATTGGTTTGATGCTTTGGGAATTCAAGTGACTGGGTTGAATAGCTTGCAAACGTTGAGCCTCTTGGCGGTGTGTAAAGAGTTTGCTGATGTTTTCAGCTCAGAATTAGGGGCATACAAAGGGCGTCCAATTGCACTAAGGTTAGATCCTTCAATAGAACCGATAAGGATTAAGCCTCGTCGGGCGCCTTTTGCCCTAAAGCAGAGAATTAATGCTGAGCTGGACAAGCTGTTGCAACAAGGCATTTTAGAGCCAGTTGATAGCAGTCCATGGGAAACTCCCATTGTCACGCCACTTAAGGCCAACGGAGAAGTCCGCATTTGTGCCGACTATAAATGCACGTTAAACAAAGCTCTCCAGCAGCACTCCTATCCAGTGCCTGTAGTTAGCCACATTTTGGCATCTCTACAGGGAGGTCGCATTTTCGCCAAATTAGATTTGGCCCAGGCCTATCAGCAGGACGATGCCACAGCGGAGGCCCAAACGATTGTGACTCACTGGAGAGCCTTCAAGGTGTGATGGTTACAGTTCGGGGTTAATGTAGCCCCTGGCATTTTTCAGAGCGTAATGGAGCGCATGCTCCGCAACATTCCGGGTGTATGCCCATATTTCGATGATGTCCTCATAGCTGGGGAATCAGTTGAAAACCTCGCTGACAGGCTCCGGGCCGTCTTGTGGCGGTTCCACGAAGCGGGGCTGAAGCTCAAACAAGAGAAATGCAAAATTGGAGTCACTTCTACAGAATTCCTGGGGTTTCGTATAGATGCCAAAGGCATTCATCCTGCTGAATCCAAGCTCAAGGCAATACAGCAGGCTCCTAGTCCCAAGATGAAGGGAGAGCTTCAGGCCTTCCTGGGACTCCTTAATTTCTATCATGCATTCCTTCCCCACAAGGCCACAGTGGCAGAGCCATTACACCGGCTCTTGGACAAGAAGGCCCCATGGAAGTGGACAAGTGTCCACGAGAGGAGTTTTGCAGCAGTTAAAGCATTGTTGTCATCAAATGTGGTGTTGACTCATTTCAATGAGCAGTTGCCAGTCTGCATCGCGTGTGATGCATCCCCATACGGGATCGGAGCTGTGTTAAGCCATCTTAGAGCTGATGGGACACAAGTCCCTATAGCCTATTATTCTAGGACTCTTTCTGCAGCAGAGCGGAATTACGCGCAAATAGATAGGGAGGCATTGGCCATTGTGGCTGGCATAAAAAAGTTTCATGACTTTTTGTATGGCTGCCATTTCATAGTCTTTACTGACCACAAGCCGCTTTTGGGGTTGTTCACTACGAACAAGCAGACACCCCAGATTATCTCTCCTAGAATGTTGAGGTGGTCAATATTCCTATCTGCTTATGACTATTGTCTGGTTCACAAACCAGGTAGAGAAATGGGCCACGCAGACGGCCTCAGTAGATTGCCTCTACAGCTATTAGAGTCAGATCCTGCTCTAACCAACCACATCCTGGCTATCCAGGATTTGCTGGAGTCTCCCCTTAATGCAGGGGATGTTGCTGCAGAAACAGCTTCTGACAACACGTTGAGTGGCATGTTAAATTGGGTGCTCACAGGATGGCCGGACACGTGTCCTGGCCCTAATTTCCAGAGTTTCTGGAAAAGGAAGCATGAGTTATCCACCTTCAAGTGTTGTATTCTGTGGGGCAGTAGGGTAGTAAACCCAACCTCACTGAGGACTAGAATCCTTGATTCTCTGCATGAGGGACATCTGGGAATAGTCCGGATGAAGGCACTTGCCCGCAGTTACCTTTGGTGGCCTGGGCTCGATAAGGTCCACAGGTGCCTCATTTGCCAGCAGTCAAGACCAGAAATGCCACATGCTCCTGTACATAGATGGGAGACCACACAAGCCCCTTGGTCGAGGATTCATATTGATTTTGCTGGCCCCTTTCAGGGGCAACTCTTCCTCATTGTCGTGGACAGCCACACCAAGTGGCTAGAGGTCGTTCCATGTCCACTATGACGACTGCCACGACCATCCAGGTTCTGCGGGCATCTTTGCCATGCATGGGATCCCAGATGTCATAGTCTCAGACAATGGGGCTCAATTTACTTCTGCAGAGTTTCAGTCCTTCTTAAGGGCAAATATGATTAGGCATGCCACTTCAGCTCCTTTTCACCCGGCCTCTAACAGCCAAGCGGAACACATGGTTAGAACAACCAAGGAATCCTTGAAGAGGATCACAACTGGCAATTGGCATCACAGGTTGGCAGATTTCCTACTCTGCCAACGCACAATGCCCTGCACTTCTACAGGCAAGAGTCTAGCTGAATTAAGATGGGGGCGCCATCTGATCACAAAGCTGGATCGCTTACATCCAGACAGGGTTGCTTCACAAGTGCCGCAGCCTAAGGCACCGAGGCACGTGCAAGTGGGTGATCCTGTTTGGGCTTCAACTATGGGCAAGGGGCACTGTGGGTGGTAGCTGTGGTTTGCAAGGCGTCAGGGCCGCTCTCATATGAAGTTGCCCTGGAAGATGGTCGTGTGCTCCACAGGCACATTGACCAACTGCATTGGAGGTTGCCACGGCACTCTTCCACTCCTGGCTCTGCTCTCAGGGAGGAGGAGGACCACAATTGCAATCGTGGATCTGAGTCTCTCAGCGAAAGCGGGACATTGCAATCGCCAAATGGGGGTTTTGCCAACGAGGCTGCTCCTAACTCAGGCACTGCACCAATGGGACATTGCTCTCAATTGGCTTTTCATGCCAATCTGGTGGATTCTACGCCACCACGGAACTCTGGCTCAGGCCTACCAGAACAGACCAGCCAAAGGGAAATGGATACAGGCTTGGGTCTACCGGAACAGGCCAGCCTTCACGAATTGGCTCTACCTGTGTCGGACGGGTTACACAGCCCCGGTCTGCCAAGCCTGGCAGGCGAGCTTGCAGATTGGGAGCTAGCAGCAGCTCCGAGACGTTTGGAGTGGGTGAAAGGCCCACTGAAATATTTAAAGGACTATGTAAGGTTTTTGTCATTGCAAACTTAAAATGCTTATGTATTTTTAGTGCAAACTTAAATGCTTATGTATGGTTCTTTGAATGTGAATGCTTATGTGTTTCTTACAAACTGCAATGCTTAAGTATTCTTAATACTGAACAGTGTAATGTCAGGATAATGTACCACTGGGTGCTGTTGTGCCTTTTGAATGTGTGTAATCTTTGAACAACAAACAATGCTTTGTAATGTGTCAAAGAGCCAGGGGGAGGGGTGTAATGTATTGAATTAAATTTATGAAGCAGGTGGCTGAGATCTGTGCAGGAACGGTTAGCAGACCACGTGGTCTGCCAGCCAGACTTTCTATCTACAGGCTACTTAGTATGCATTTAAGTGGGAGAATACTGTGTTTTCATTGGCTGATGCTGCCCAAAGCTGAATGTATAAATAGGGGTGGAGCAATGCTTGTTAGTTTCTGTTTTGACTTTCAGTAAAGAAGTACTTGTTTCTACTCCTGCCTCTTCAATGCCAAACCAAACAGAAAACAGAACAGGGTGATTATTATTTAGGACACAAATCATTGCCATTTAGTGTCCCTTCAGCAGTTTAGTATCATCATAAAACTGGTTAGACAGGGCCTCATATGCTGGAGATTTTGGTGTTAATAGCTTCAGGTTCACTAGTTTTTTTGTCTTCAAATATCAAAGATGAAGGCAATTCTGTTGACCAGTCCTTGAATTCAGATTTGGACTGAATCCAATGAAATGGAATCAAGACTGGATGGAGGTCCTGTTGGTCCAATTGTTAAATAAGCTTCATCTTGCCTTGATTGGAGTCAGGGGTCTCCCTAAATTGCAGGCACATAGTCTGGGATGTTTTTAATCAGCTGAGAACATGCTTATAGCTGCCTCTCTCTAACCCCACTGGGATAGTGGAATTTAGGAAGGAGGTCCAAGGCTTTCAGTTCACATGAAATAATAATGACTGGTCTGATGTGAGCTTATTTATGGATTCATTGATTAAATTTATTTGCTATCCATCTCACCATGATAATGGCTTGAAAACTGAAGTACTGAAGCATCACTTTGGGGCAAAACAAATCTTGATATCAGAAGTTTAAAAAAGGCAGTTTTGAAGGAAATGAGCATGCACTGGCAGTTAAAAGACAGGAACAATATTCACAGATTTGGACCCATATGACCAACCATGGACATGAATTCAATCTTACCAGTGCACAACCTATATCCAGGGGCACCACTAAGGGAGGCTGCCTACTTAAGGAGGCCTGGCTTTCTGATGGCAACTCCATCAATCGCCACATAGAACTTTGCCCGGCATACCAAACACTCAAGATATGGGAAAAACAACACCAAAACTCGCAATGAGGGCAATTTGCACACCCCTTACAAGATCAGAAGGAAGGAGGGATGGAGGAGATAGCCCATTCATGCAGCAATGAACTCACAACATATCCTACAAGGGGAACAGAGAAGAGACAAACACCCTCCACGGACACCCCAAATACGCACACCCCAACCCATTCCACAACAAGGAAAAGCAATGATGGGTGTGAATGATACGGATGGCTGGATGACAACTCACGGGGTACCCACACCATGATCCCCGCCAACAAGAGGGGAATAACGAGACACACCACCGACGACTGCAAAAAAGAGATCCATGAGCAAACGATGGAAAGCCACGCTATGGGACCCTGCACACATGCAAGAAGGGCAAAAGAACTAGCAAACGATGGAGGGGGACTGAAAAACCCAACGAACGATCGAGCAGCAAAGGACCTTAAGATGGGGGGGACAACCAGAAGTGAATCAATATACCCACGGATACCCATGGAAGAAGGTAGCGCTCCTGAGTGCAGGAATACACACAGGAGCATATCCATCAGAGACTACCCTGACAGACACCCGGATCCACTCAATATACCCCCCCAAACACACATGTGCACAGCCCTGCTAAGGAAGACCAGACAGACCCCGGAATAGAACCAAAAAAGGGGATAAGCGAAAGTGAGCGAAAACAACCGGCGTATGACAGCAGAAAGAAAGTGATCAAGGCAAAGAAAGGGAAAATAGCAACCTTGGAAGACATCATCGCAGCAAGAGACACGTGCCCTTTAAGAATAAACCAAATAGAGAAAATGGACGGACCGATGACTAGATCGAGAAGCCGGGTGCAGAGTCACCTGGCGGTATAAAAAGGACTCCCAGTAATCTTGTATTGTGCTCTGATGATGTCAGCAGTGTTGGCCGACGAAAGCTCAGCTTTAGCTTTTGTATTGAACAGTTTCTGTTTTAATATCATCCTGGTGCTCGTACTATTTTGTTTTTACCATATGGATTTACCCAGGATTCGCATTTTTAGTATAATTAGAGATACACACACACACACACACACACACACACACACACACACACAAACACAAATAAAGAACATCTTTAAGATTGACAGTCCTTATTTCTAAGGAAATTTCCCTTTTTGTCTTAACTGGAGATAATTTTGGTCTGCTTTCAAAGGGAAGCAGCTTTGCAATGTTTTATGTACTCCAGAAGAAACCTTTCCAGATCCTACTGGTCAAAAGTTTCTTCCTTCCTCACAGTTTTATTTTAGTTTAATAAATCCAATGAAATGAAAAATTAATACATATTTTACAATAAAGTTCCCTCTAAAATTTAATATTTGTGGATATTTTAAAATCAAGGATGTATGAAGAATGGAGGAATGCATCTTAATTCCACTATGAGGAGGAACCCACCGGTTGCCACTTAATGGATAAACCTTTTCTCAATTTCATCCCTCCAGAGTTTGTTAAGTAGAAAGCTACTTTATTGTAATCTGATAAATCAGAAGAAAAAGGAAGGAACTGAATGAGGCATCTGCCTGCAATTGTATCTCCTGCAACCATTTGGAAGTGGTCAGAGATTTCATATTTGACTATGTGAAGCCCAGAGATGACTTCACTGATGTTCATGTCTACCTCCATCTTACATGGATGGTGAGTCCTGACATATTTTCTTTGGCATTTCTTCTTTTTCTGTTTAGTCTCTGCCTCAGTCTAAATGTGTGGAAAAATGCCATTCTGGATTTGTCAAGCAGGCTCGAGAAGGAGAGCCAGTTTGCTGCTATGACTGCATTCCTTGTCCAGAGGGGACCATCTCCACTCAGGAAGGTGGGTGACACCATAGGGAAACTTTGATCAATATGCATGTTAAAGACACATGTAAGTTTGATTGTTTAGTTCTCAATTTTAATGGTGTCCAATTTCTTCCATAATGGGAAGGATAAGAAAAATATCTTGAATTATAATGTAGGAAGAAGGATGCTGTGGATTGAGTAGGAAATGTCTCTTTTATTTCCCAGTTTGGATGTTTCCGTCCATATTTATCTTTCTTAGAAATATCTGTATTCTTTGTGACTTGAGAAATGATTTTAGATCAATGGATTTTGCTTACCTAAATCAACTTTATATTACAGGCGGATAGATACATCAATCAATCATTCATTTAATCATTTAATCTTTAAGATCATATATCCTTATATGTTTTAATATCTAATTGGGAGGAACAATATAGGGAGAGATGTTGGGTTAAAGGAACAATGAAAACCAAACAGAGGATTCAGCATAAAGTCATCAAATAGATATTTCCTTTCCACTTTTTCTTATTTTTCCAATTTTCTTTCTTTTTAAATAGTGGGATATAACACCAAAAAAATAAATAAAAGGAATATAATCGTGGTTCTGAAAGAAAAAAAAAGTCTAACATTAAAATGAACAGGAAGGAGGGGAAAACAAATAAAAGACCAATCTATTAAACATCCTTTGATACCAATGTTGAATTCATTCTCTCTTTAAAATTGTTGCCAAATCTAGAGAGAATGGAAACATATCGCTTCATCTTCTCATTTTTACAGGGTAAAAAGATTTTACAGATAAAATTGTAAAATTGAATTCATTTATGAACTAATCTTCCTTAAGATGTCTTTTGAAATTTATTTATAAAATTGATATGGCTATTTCACACAAAGTGACTCCTGGTAGCATACAATTTAACCGAAAATTAAAAATTAAAACAATGAGAAATAAATGCTTAGAAAGCAAGAGATTATACCTAAACTTCAGCAAAGCATTCAACAAAATAGAGCACAACCTACTTCTTAGAAAGCTTTAAAAAAAAACCAGGATAGAAGCATCACCATCAGATGGATTTTTAACTGCCTGACAAACCGTACTCAACCAGTAGTCCTTAATGGACTACGTCTACATGGAGGGAAGTAAGTAGTGGGGTACCACGAGGGTCTGTCTTAGGCCTAGTACTCTTCAACATCTTCATAAATAACTTAGGTGAGGGAATAGAAGGGGAACTTATCAAATTTGCAGATGATACTAAGCTGGCAGGAATAGCCAACACCCTAGATGATAGGCTCAATATCCAGATGGGCCCTAGCAAACAAAATGAGATTCAGTGAAGAGAAAAGTAAAGTCTTACACTCAGCCAAGAAAAACAAAAGTAAACATATAGATTGGGTGAAACCAGTGATGGGATTCAAATATATATAAACAACCGGTTCTCTGTGTGGATGCTGCTTCCGGAAGTTCATTCTGGGTCTGGGCAACAAAAAATTAGCTACTGGTTCTGCCAAACTCTGGTACGAACTGGCTACCGGTTCTGCCAAACTCTGGTACGAACTGGCTGAATCCCACCACTGAAAGAGGCTTAATAGCAGTAACTGTGACAGGGATCTTGGAATCTTGGTGGGCAATCAATTAAATATAAGCCAATAGTGTGCAGCAGCAGCCAATAAAGCCAATGCTATCTTAAGTTGCATTATCAGAGGGATTCAATCAATATCACGTGAGGTACTAATACCACTCTGTAAAGCTTTAGTAAGACCACACCTACAATACTGCAATCAATTTTGGTCTCCACACTGTAAAAAAGATATTGAGACTCTAGAAAAAATGCAGAGAAGAGCAACTAAAATGATTAGGGGATTGGAGGCTAAAACATATGAAGAACAGTTACAGGAACTGGGCATGGCTAGTCTAGTGAAGAGAAGGTCCAGGGGAGACATGATAGCAGTGTTCCAATATTTTAGGGGCTGTCACAGAGAGGAGGGGAATCAACCTAGTTTCCAAAGCACCTGAAGGCCAGACAAGAAATAACGGATGGAAACTGATCAAGGAGAGATTCAACCTAGAAATAAGGAGAAGTTTTCTGTCAGTGAGAACAATCAACCAATGGAAGAGTTTGCCTTCAGATGTTGTGCAAGCTTCATCACTGGTAGCTTTCAAGAAGAGACTGGACTGCCATTTGTCAGAAATGGTGTAGGGTCTCCTGCTTGAGCAGGGGGTTGGACTAGATCAGGGCTTTTCAACCAGTGGTATGGGTACCACCTGTGGTACATTGGCACCTGGCAGGTGGTACGTGACCATCCTAGAAAAGTGGTAGCGGGGGAGGGGAATGAACTGAACCGGTGGCAGCACCGCACAAGCCTGAGTGAGAGGTGGCTGGAGCTGCAGGGCTGTCAGGGCTCAGTGGAAGCACCAGGATCAGTGCTGCTTTCCAGCTGATCGGCGCATCTTCAGGACTGTCAGGGCTCAGTGGAAGCGCCAGGATCAGTGCCAGGCTTCAGCTGGAGCTCGGCGCTGATCCTGGCACTTCTGCTGAGCCCAGAAGAAGTGCCGATCAGCTGGAATGTTGCAGCATCTCCAGGGTCTTGTGATTTACATTCAGATGCTTGGCAACTGATTCATATTTATGACAGTCACAGTGTCCCAGGGTCATGTGAAGTGACCAAAACCTGCTGCAACCACCCAGCAGATGGGGGGAATAAAAACCAAACACCCCCCCACCCCACCCCGCTGCCAATCCTCAACAGAAATGCTCACAACAATGAAAACCTCGGACAGGAGGAAGAGCACCGCCGGGTGGGCAGGCAGGTATCTTGCTCGGCTGTGGGGGGCACTTTTTTCAGTGCCATTGCAACTTTGAACAGTCACTAAGCAAACTGTTGTAAGACGAGGACTACCTGTACTTTATCACTTTTTTCCTTTTTTTGGTCATCAAATTTTTGACACCTTGCTAGGTGACTGGTGGTACTCGGATGTTGCCATATCCTAAAAGTGGTACAATGGGTGAAAAGGTTGAAAATCCCTGGACTAGATGACCTACAAGGTCCCTTCCAACTCTATTATTATTCTATTATTATTCTGAGTTTGCAGTACCAGATAGTTCTTCTTTCAATTTTATGTTATTGTTGTTGTTGTTGTTCTTTTTATAGTTGTATGTATTGGGGATTTTTTGTTTTTGTTGTAGTGTAAGTATATTCCATTTACTGAGACTTTCCTGTCTCTCTGCATCACATTTTAGCCAAAGTTTTCTTGAAATTTGTAACACTGTAAAAGAAATATTACTTTGTTTTCTTAGATGCTGACAAATGCACCAAGTGCCCAAATGATCAATATCCAACTGAGAACCGGGTCCAGTGTATCCCCAAAAGAATAAGCTTCTTGTCCTATGAAGAACATCTTAGCATCATCCTCATCTCCTTTGCCCTACTCTTCTTCCTAACAACAGGGCTTGTTTTAATCATATTCCTTAAATACCTAGAAACTCCCATTGTCAAAGCCAACAACCGGGACCTCTCCTTCATCCTCTTGGTATCCCTCCTGCTTTGTTTTTTGTCCTCATTTCTCTTCATTGGCCAACCAAGGAAAGCCACCTGTCTTCTCCGACAAACAGTGTTCAGCATTGTCTTCTCAATAGCTGTGTCTTCTGTTTTGGCCAAAACAATCACAGTAGTGCTGGCATTCCTAGCCTCAAAACCAGGCAATAAAGTGAGAAGATGGTTGGGGAAGAGCTTGGCCAACTTCATCATCCTTTCTTGTTCTGCTGTCCAAATTTTCATTTGTGTCATGTGGTTGGGAGTTTCTCCCCCATTTCCTGACTCTGATCTGGACTCCCAGCCTGAAGAGATTATCCTTCAATGCAACGAAGGCTCTGTCACCATGTTTTATGTTGTTCTTGGCTACATGGGCTTCCTTGCTGCAATTTGCTTCACTGTGGCTTTCCTGGCCAGGAACCTGCCTGGAGCTTTCAATGAAGCCAAGCTGATCACCTTCAGCATGCTGGTCTTCTGCAGTGTCTGGGTTTCCTTCCTCCCCACCTACCTGAGCACTAAAGGAAAATATATGGTGGCCGTGCAGGTCTTTTCCATCTTGGCCTCCGGTGCTGGACTGTTGAGCTGCATCTTCTTCCCCAAGTGCTACATTATCATCCTGAGACCAGATCTAAACACTAAGGAACATCTAATGGCAAAATCAGGGGAATGATTGTGAAATTGTTTCTTAGGCTGGTAACTTCTAATTATCCATTATTATTGGTTATATATTCTTCCTTTGGATTTGCTTGACAACTTATGTTTATTAAAACTGAAGGAAATAAATATGTGAAGTTTGTTAGTTAAATGAAAATTCAAGATAGTCATCAAATATATCAATAATAAATAAATAAATAAGTAAACAAACAAACAAATGAATACATATTATGTTTTTTAAACTATTGGTTTTCCTCCTTTTCCTCAGCACACATCAACCAATATTTGGCTTAAGCAACTCTTCAAGACAAGAATTATATGAGTCATTTCCTGGGATTTATAGTGGTGTAAGCTTGGCAGGTATCTTCAAAGATAATTAGTGAGGTCTGAATCTCATCTCTTTCATGGTTCTTTATGAATTGGTATTTCCATTCCCCCAAGTTATGGGTTCTATTGGGGAGAAGAGAGTTAGTGAAGATGACATGGTGTTGCAACTTCAACATCTCTCACTGGTTTTGGTGCTCCTTCTCTTTCTCCTGAGGTGCTCTTTCTCAGCAATCTCTGTTCATTTCAGCTCCAGATCAAGTTCCATCTTCTTCATGGCTTCCTCTCTCAAAGCCTCCAGTTCCAGCTTCTCTGGGCTGCGGTGCTGAACAGACTTTCTGACTTCTGGTGAGGAATTTCCAGTAGCAGACATTTATTTATAACTTCCTGACAGGTTTGGCATATCGGTATTCAAGTCAATTGGACTGAAGAGGATTTAAGATAAAATTCACCCTGGTCTGTTTTAGGGAGTCAGTTTTTAAGAAGAGACTGGACAGCCATTTGTCCAAAATGGTATAGGGTTTCCTGCTTGAGCAGGGGGTTGGACTAGATGACCTCCAAGGTCCCTTCCAATTTTTATTATTATTATTATTATTATTATTATTATTATTATTATTATTATTATTATTATTATTATTATTATTATTATTATTATTATTATTATTATTATTATTATTATTATTATTATTATTATTACCAAGCTGATGCAGGTATAAGAAAGCTATGGGTCAACTCCTGGATTGAAATGAAAATCAACTTTACTAAAGGTGTAAAAAGAACATAGTGTAAGAATAGAATAGAATAGAATAGAATAGAATAGAATAGAATAGAATAGAATAGAATAGAATAGAATAGAATAGAATAGAATAGAATAGAATAGAAAGGGACTATGCTGTTTTCATGGTCGTGTATAGCCTTACTTCCGTGTAGACAGGTAGAAGTTTACTCGAATGAACAGATCAAAGAAGAATACTTTATTCACAGAGATATTCAATAACTCACGATTAAGCTGAAATACGTCTGGAATACAATGTTAATCTGGATCCATATCATTAGGTAAAAAGACAGTGATATCCTCATCCTGTATATAAATCACATGTTGAATGATTGCCATCTCTGAGCCATGAGGCTGGATCCCAAAGTGAAGAGAATCAAACAATGGCACAGAGCCAGGAAGTACAGTCATAAACCTTTGAACTCCTCCCACTGACTAGATAAACTGACTGCTGAAACTACATTACCCATAAGCCATTTCATAAGGAAATAGCGTTTAACCCTATAAATGCTAAACATCCTAACATACAGTTCTCAGCTGCTGGTTGGTCCAGAACACTCGCCGCTTGGAAATATAAATTTCCACTACTAACTAGCTGAAATAAGCAAAAACGTAGCATCAAACATGCAAATCACTGTTGGCTAACTAGAATAAGCAAAACATAACTTTCATTACTAACTGACTATTTAACTAAAATAGGCAAAACATGGTATCAAGACATGTAAACATGCATAACTGTAAGGTAAATACAAACATGCACAACTAAAACAGAGAGAAACAAGGTGTTACATCAAACAATGCAATTATGAGGTAAACACAATATACATGGCTTGAGGCTTAATCTTCCAGTTCGGTCTTCTTTTGAAGCAGGACCAGGTCGGTGATTGGCCTGGTGTACAGCCTTTTCATGAGAGTCTTTGAGTCATGATCTGACTCACGTGGCTTCACGATCTGGACCTCAGCTTGGCGAACTAGTCCAGCAAACTAGGTGGGGCCCAACGCAGAAGTCCCATGGGCCAATAGTTCTGGTACGTGTCCTTGTCTTTCAGCAAGACAAGGTCTCCTGCCTGTAGGAGAAACTGGAACCAAAGGGATTTCTGGGTCAGGAAAACTGAAACCCAAAAATTCTTAGGAATGAAGGAAGCTGGGACCACAGGAACCTCAGGAACAGACGAAGCTGGGTCCACGGGGAACTCAGGAACAGCAGAAGCTGGATCCACAGGGAACTCAGGAACCAAAGGATCTGGAACCACTGGATACTCAGGAACCGAAGAAGCTGAATCCACTGGATACTCAGGAACCGAAGAAGCAGAAACCACAGGATTCTCAGGAACAGAAGAAGTTGGCGCCACAGGATTCACAGGAACAAAAGAATCAGAACCAGAAGATGCTCTGGAACAAAAGAAGCTGAGATCACAGGATTCTCGGGAACAGAAGAATCAGGAACAACGGAGACTGGAACAACAGGATCAGCGTTGATGACAGCTGTGACTTCTTCTATGCGGGTAGTGAGAACCTCATGTGTCAGCATGGGTGTTTTTGTTACCATAGAGTCTATGATTGTGCGGGGTGTGCCAATCATGTGCTCCCATGCTTCTCCCATGTGGGATGCATGGGGAGGATTGAATGCCCATACACAATTCTGGGTCTTCAGGTATCTGTCACTTACTGGGTCACGACAGATGTCTTCAATAGTCTGGGAGTCCTCGCAGGCTCCTACAAAGTTAGTTCCTTGGATGCTAAGACAAGTGATCAGGACGATCAATACTATGCCCAATCTGATGGGTCTTCGTTTGGAGGGGCATTCGAAGCGGGCTGGTTGTAGGAAATGTTTAGAAGGCGGTTCCCTATCTCTTTGCCCACTGTGGACAAGCAGATGGTCTGGAACTCAGGACCCTTTAGCCTGATCAATTTTGCTAGCTGTGATGCAAGGGTGGATCGTTTGACTTGGTCCACAAGGTTCTGTTCTGTTGGCACATGTTGCCATTGCTCAGGACTTGAGGATGTTTCAATCTTTTCTACCCTGTTGCCTACATAGAGGTAGAAGTGTCTGCTTTGGTAGCAGATGTAGCTTGGCATCACCTTGCTCTTTGTGTAGAAGATGGTGGTTTGTAGCTCAAGACCTATCGTTTGTGTTGTCAGGATGGTGAATTTTACGGCCAATATGGTACCGTAGAGTTCTAACCTTGGTACGGTGTGGCCTTGTTGTGTTGTTAGTTTCACCTTTCCAATGACGAAAACGACGTAAATGTGGCTCTCCCCGCTGTAGACTCTCTCCCCGCTGTAGACTGTGATGTATCCTATGGTTGCGATCACCTTTGTTGACACATCTGAGGGAGCGTATATTTCTTTCCTTTGTACGGTGGTGGGTGAGCTGGAGATATACATACGTTGCACGTGTATGCTTTGGAGATAATTTAGGAGTGTGTTCAACGACTCCCAGTCTTGTTTCTGTTCTGGCAGACGCGGCCCATCCCAATGTGTAGTGCTCTGGGAGAA
Source organism: Azemiops feae (assembly GCA_023970755.1). Taxonomy (NCBI): domain Eukaryota; kingdom Metazoa; phylum Chordata; class Lepidosauria; order Squamata; family Viperidae; genus Azemiops; species Azemiops feae. The sequence continues at coordinate 62,684 of JALGBA010001414.1, forward strand.
TGCGCGTAGCTGCAGAAAGTTTTTGTCCTCTATGGACAAGGCTAAGTCATTGTGACTTTTACTAGTCTGGAACACTGTTGCTTCCAAAACAGGTTTGGTTGTCACAAGCGTGAAGTGTTCTTGGCATGGTTTTAGGTGAGGTGCTCTTCCATTACTAAGAATGGAGGTTGTTGAGTTATTTTCCTGGGTTGGAGTTTGCAGTTGGTCAACACAGACCGTTCCTGGGATGACCCATTCAGGTTCCATCTTAAAGGCAGTTGAAGGACTTGTTGGGCCTCTGACCATTCCGTGGTAGGCAAAGGTGACAGGGGCGTCTACCCTCAATGGAGCCAAGAGTTCAGCTTCAGGATTTAGGAACCGTAAGGCAATTGGGGGGAGCTGGTCGACAAAGAACGTTCCTGGGATGACCAGTCCAGGATTTAGGCACCATGAACTCCCATCTACCGGCTGGATGCGGAGTCCAGTGACTTTCCTCCCCGCCGTGCTCTGTGGCACAGAGTACATTGTGAAAGACGTTTCTTTGCTTGGGAGTTCACTGGGGGATGCTGGGTCATTACACACTAATGTGCAATTGACCTTGGTTGGCACCACTGGGTGCACTTTGGAGCCGTGCTGGGGCTCCTTGGCAGAAAGAGGAGTAGAAGCTGCGTTTTGTAGCTTATCAGAGTCTGGATGCAGGGACCTTGGAGGTCTTCTAGTCCAGCCCCCTGCTCGAGCAGGAGAACCTATACCATTTCAGACAAGGGACTGTCTAGTCTCCTCTTAAAAACCTCTGGGGGTAAGCTGTTCCACTGGTTAATTGTCCTCACTGTCAGGAAGTTTCTCCTTAGTTCCAGATTGCTTCTCTCTTTGGTCAGTTTCCAACCATTGTTTCCAACTGTTGTTTCTCGCTTGCCCTTTGGTGCTTTGGAATAATTTGACTTCACCCTCTCTTCCTTGTGGCAGACCCTCAAATACTGGAATGCTGCTATCATGTCGCCCCTATTTCTTCTTTTCTTTAGACTGGCCAGACCCAAGAAAGGAAGACTGGTTGAGAATCTTGTGGGGCAGGGCCCCAAAATAATTGCACACTCCCTTGCAGAGCTGGCATGAAACACTCCCCCCCAAAGCTGCAGTCCCCCTACCCCAGACTGAAAAGATCCCCCCTGCCACTTTCTCCGCTTCTCGCTCTCCTCCGAACTATCTCCTCCATTGGGCGAAGTCAAGGGAGACTCTGCCCAGAGACTGATGATGCTGCAGAAGGGAGGATTCTCATTGGTCCTTCTGCTTTTCTGAGCCCTCCCAATTACGAAGTCCCAGAAAAATGTCCCTTCCCCCCTCCAGACCCATGGATTTCGCCTCTGGGGCTGGAAGACTCCGTGTCTTTCTCCCCTCTCTTTGGGGGCGCTTGTGGGGCAGCATCCATGGCCTCTGTTGGGCTCCCCCTGATGCTGCTGCTGGTGGGGGTGCTGGCCTGGATCCCCAGAAGCCAAGCGGGGAAGGAGACCCCCGGTAAGGAGGGGGCTGGGAGGGGGAGGAAAGGGGCTGGGGGGAGGATATGGTTGGGCTCCCCCTGATGCTGCTGCTGGTGGGGGCGCTGGTCTGGATCCCTGGAAGCCAAGGGGTCAAGGAGACCCCCGGTAAGAAGGGGGCTGGGAGGGGGAGGAGAGGGGCTGGAGGGAGGATATGGTTGGAAAGCACCCCTTATACTCGTGGGGGGAGGGGGTAAGAAAGTTGCTGGATCTCCAGACGTGACTTTGGGAAACGGGTCAAGGGTAAGAGTGATGGAAGTCTGCAACAGCCTTGATCTCCGTGTGGTCTCCTCCCCCTTTCTCCCCAATTCCCCCCAGGAGGACACAGAGGGACCCCCTCTTTCCCGACTGTAGCCGAGGTGGGGAGTCGCAGCCGGGCCCGTCTCTTGCTCCCCCCCCCCAATATCTGGGTCAGAGTCAGCTGCATCGAAAGAGGAAGGAGACGGAAAGCAAAAGCGAAAGAGGGAAACTTTCCGACCTGAATTCACACGAAGAAAAAGATGCATTTTAGCAAAAGTATTTTTGCTTCTTCGGAAACTTCACTTTTTCTTCTGAATCTCAAATTTGAGGCTTTGAAGGTCCCACAAGAGTTGAGCTTCGGTCCCTTCTGGGGGAGACTCTAAATTTGGAGAGGAGACCAAGAAACCCCCACCCTCCATAATCCCCCATTGCTCAGTCGGGACCTGGAGGAGAGGGAGGAATTGAGGGAGAAGGACTTGGGGGGCAGGTCTGAATTGGTCCTCTGAAACTGGCTCCACAAAACTCTCCCCATCGTGAAGGGGGCTGGAGACCCTCTTTGAGATGCTCTGGGGGGCTGCAGGGGACCTTTTGGGGAGGGGGATAGGAAAGAGGTGTGATCCCCAAAAATCATCCAAAGGCAGGTAATTGGGCTGAAGATTAGGGGGGGAAGAAAAGTTGGGGGGACCCAGGGAAGGTGGGGGGTTGAAGGGCTGGGAACCCCCAGGAGTGTCAGTCCAGATGTCCTCATTGTGCCCCCTCCCCATATTCCCTCCCAAAGGAAGAGAGAGTGGGGGGGTATGCATATTACTTTCCCTCCATCACAGAAAGTTTCGGGAGGTCTCTTCAGCCCCCTCCCCTATACTTCCTCCCTCTTTAGATCCAACATTCCCTGCAGAGAGTAGATCTGCTCGACCACTTGAGCTTCTGCCTGCCTTTTCCACCCGGGGAGGATGAAGGAAGTCCAGCGGGAAATTCCTCCCCTCCCCCTCTTTCTTTCCTTCCCCCTCAAGACCCCCCAGCAAGTATGCCTCCCCCCATGGGACTGAGAAAGTTCCCCCTCCATCCTCCTCCAGCGGGCGTCTTCCACCAGTCTCTCACGGAAGGTCCCCCGCCCCTTCCCCATTTCGAGTGGGTTCCTCCTTTGCTAGTGGCTGGGAATGATGGACTCTGGAGTCCCTTCTGTTGAAGGAAAAGTCTTCATCAGGGTCCAGTCCAAGCCGGGAATAAACAACATGGCGACTGCTTTAGAAAGAAGGTTGCAGTTTATTGAAGAGGAGAGCCAGACAGAAAGATGGCTCTGGAAGAAAAAAAAGAAAGCACATATAGGGAGTGGGTTTTTATACCCTCTGTGGCTCTTGAGTTTGTTTCCTGTTCCTGGTTGAGACTTTGTATTGCCTGTGTCATATACTTTGACCTGAGTCTGAGTGTGCCCCTTTGGCATCTGTGGGTTAATCCTATTATGTCCTGTCTTAGAGTTTGGATGGGGTATGTAGATTTTAGGTGTCTTTGTCTTTCTAAGCTTCTAGCTGGAGGGCTCCAATGTTCCTGAATGGATTATTACATCTGCATTTCTACAGAGCTGGTTTCTGCTTGGGGGAGGGAGACTTGGTGCTATTAAGAAAAAACTGGGCATGCTCTTTAAGATCCTTTGAGGAAATATAATATTCTGCCCTTTTAATATTTCCTTCTCTGGAGGGGAGGGCTGGCTTCCCACACTTCTGACGGTCCTTCTCCTTCTTCTCCCCGCAGCCCATTTCTTCTTCCAGACGAAGTCCAAGTGCCTCTTCTCCAACGGGACGCAGTTGATGCGGTTCCTGTACCGGGTCTTCTATGACCGGGAGGAGTTTGCCCGCTTCGACAGCGACCGTGGGGAGTTTGTGGCCGTCACAGAGTTGAGAAAGGCGGATGCCGAGGCTTGGAACAGTGATAAGGTCGGCATGCAGTACACGAGTAGCTGAGTGGATGGCTTCTGCCGACTCAACTACCAGGTGTACAACTACAAGGCGGCCAGTACGGAGTGTGCGATTGGCCGGAGAAGTGAGTGCAAAAGAGAGGGTCTTCCCTGGGAGAGAGACGCCAGGACCCCCCTTTCATTTCATTCATTAGGATCCTCCTTATTTATTCTAGACTCTCAGATTTACAAAATCTTCCTCTTCTTCCCGTAATTCCCATAATCTTCCTTTTCTTCCCAGGGTCTGAACTCTCTTCCTATCTGGAATCTGCGATCCCTTTGATCCCTCCCCCCCCCGAAAATCCACTCACATATGAGTTTGGGGGTTGGGATGAGAATCCAGCCAGGTCTCTCTCTCTCCCTCCCTCCCTCCCTCCCTCCCTCCCCCCTCTCTCTCCTGCTGAATATATACATATATTTCTTTATATCCCTGATTTCTCCTATTCAGGAACCTCTTGTCTCCCTCTCGGAAGCTCCCCCCTCCTTGTGTCCAGCCACAAGCCCATTTCTGTCTTTCTGGTGCCCAGAAATGGTGTTTTGGGTGTTTCAGGATAAAAAATGAGGTTTTTTACCCCAAATAAAAAAAAGAATTAGTGGAGGCTCTTCTGCCTGTTGTCCCCTTTATATGGATCTTTTGCTTCTTTTTTTCTTTATTCAGAGTCATTTGCAGGGCAGCAGCTTTTAAATCCAACAAACAAATGAATAAAGGAAGCAGACTAGAATTTGTAATCATGATTCAATGATTAAACCAAGATGTAAAAACCCCCATCACGCGGAATCCTGGTCTGGTGTTTCCTCTGCCTTGAGAAGAAACTGATTCAAAGGCTGAGAAATTTCATTCAGCCAATTTTGGGGGTCCGGGAGAAAAGCCCCCCTTGAAACCCCATTTTTGGCAACAGCCTCAGCTTCACCTGCAGCCAAATCGCTTCCGTCTCCACACCTGGGAAGGTCCCTGATTTGGAGGAGGGAGTCCAAAAACACCCACAAACATTAAAACTGAAATTCAGGACATAAGAAACACATCTGCCATTCATGCAGCCCTGTAGCCATGGATTGCTTAATTCTCAGTTCCAGGCTCCTTGCAAATTGCCTACATTTGTTTCTGTAATTTTATTTGTTTGTGTAAAAAATATCTTATTTATTTCTATCAACTGATGAGGTTTCAGAAGAAGCATTGTGCAAAACGAGGGTTTCATCTGTAATTGTTGCCATTCAGCCTTTATAAGGAAATTATATTCATTTATTAGAATCCAAAAAGTCTTTAAAGCATCATTACTTAAGAATTGGTTAAGTTTATTGTTCCCACTGTGAGCCCAGGTTCTCCGAAAATAATGTGTTGCCACAGAATCAAATAATGTGTTTCTTCCACCAGAGGAAAACCGCCACATTCCAAGAGGGAAAGAGGCCTTTTACGGGGAGATGCTGGGCATTTGCTCCTTCTGGAAATTATGGAATATTTCAGGGCAAATGAGAGAGACTTTGATCTGGAGACAAAACTCATTTTCACTCCTAAATTCTTCGGTCCAAACCTAGAAAGAAAATTAACTGTTGATAAGAGAATCCCTCAACAGAGAGAAATGTTGTAGCAAAAGTACTCTGAGCTAGAGGGGACCTTTTAAAGACCCTCTTGTGGGGGCTCACACAGCCCCCCCCGTTAATCCATCCAAGAGTTGTGCCAGTTGGAGCATTTGCTGATGGAGGAGATCAAGAGGGATCCTCTCCAAGCCTCTGCTGTGATTCTGGGATCTGCCTGATCTCCTCAGCCACCAACTGTCCTCACCTTCCCTTTCTCCAAGATCCCCCCCCCTCGGATCCCTACCCCCTCCCTGTTCCCCCATCCCAGGGAAAAAGCTGCCATCAGGGAGTAGGACCCCTCCCCCCTCCTTCTCCGGGAAAGGCCGGTTCCTGTGGCTGGGAAGGAGGCTGGCCGGCTGCAGGTGGGGAATGGTCTGGGGTGGGGGTCTCCTCTGAATCCCCCCAATGGCCCCCCAGGAAGGATCCTCCACAGCACAAGAGAGACCCTGAGATCCCCCAAAAGCTCTTCTCTCATTCGGGGTCTCTCAGTCTTCGGTCCGGGAGGGGGCGAGGGGGGGGAAAGCTATTCTTTCAGAGGATTCCGGCAATTATGGGGAGCAAACAGCTGCTCCTCATTGGGGTCCTTTGCCTCTTTTGCAGCCACTTTTTTCTCTTCAATGTTCTTCTGCTAGTTTTTGCTTATCTGTGTATATTGTTGATCATCAAGAGGATAAAGGGAAAGTGAAAGGGGAAGACTTTCTCTCTCCAAATAAAACTTTTTGAAAAGTGACTTAAACTCAGAATAAAAGTGGGACGAAGATGGGCCCTTTGCTTCAACCAACCAACCGGGACCGGATGGATGACATCCCGGAGTTCGGAAGGAGCTGGCAGATGTCACCTCGGAACCATTGAACCGTCTCTTTCCAAAATCCTGAAGTGCCTGGGAAGTACCTGAGGATTGGGAAAGGGCTGATGTGGTTCCCATCTTGAAGAAGGCAGAAAGAAACAGGAAACTACAGACCAATCAGCCTGACATCAATACCTGGGAAGATCCTGGAAAAGATGATCAAAAGAGAGATCCGCAAACATCTAGAAACAAATAAAGTAATAATTGGAAGCCGACACGGGTTTGTCAAAAACAGATCATGCCAAACCAATCTCATTTCCTTCTTTGATAAAATGACTAAATTAGTAGACCAGCGAAACACTGTGGACATCGTATACTTAGACTTCAGCCAGGCATTCAACAAAGTAGACCACAACCTTCTTCTTGGTAAGCTAGAAAAAAGTGGGATAGGCAGCATCACCACCAGATGGATCTGTAGCTGGCTGACAAACCGTAATAATAATAATAATAATAATAATAATAATAATAATAATAATAATAATAATAATAATAATAATAATAATAATAATAATAATAATAATAATAATAATAATAATAATAATAATAATAATAATAAAGTTGGAAGGGACCTTGGAGGTCATCGAGTCCAACCCCCTGCTCAGGCAGGAAACCCTATACCATTTCGGACAAATGGCTGTCCGAATCAACAAATCTGTCCTAAACAACAAATCGTCCTCAGTGGTACCACATCCACATAGAGGGAAGGGAGCAGTGGGGTCCCACAGGGTTGGAAACTGACCAAAGAGGGAAGTGTTGGGAGGAATTCCCCCGTTCAGGCTCTTCCAGCCAGGATTCTCCCAAGCAGCGCATAGAAGAACAAATAGACCGTGAAGCCAGCTACTGGAAAGAGAGGTTTAATCACGGAGATTAAAGTTGAGTGACAAGGAAGGACCAATGAGAAGTCTCCTTTCTGCAACGTCATCGGTCTCCGGGCAGAGTCTCCTTTGATTTCACCCGAAGAAGGAGATAGTTCGAAGCAGAGAGAGAAGCAGAGAAAGGGGGGGGGGGCCTTTCAGTCTTGGGGGGCTGCAGCTCAAGGGGATGTTTCAGACCAGCCCTGCAGGGAAGTCTGGATTTCATTTTGCTCTTCCGCCCTTGATCCTGCCTAGAAGGGAGGTGGCTGCAGAAGGGGAGGCACAGCCACGCAGCCAGGGAGGACTTGGGGGTCTCTGAGGCGTCTGACTGGGCACTTCAGACCTACAGAGACGCGTTTCCTGGCCCCTCATTTAAAAAGAAGCTAAATCTCCATCGTGGGTGGGAGCGCCCCACCCTCACGTCTGGGTTCCTGGAAAAGGGGCTACCGGGCGGGGGGGGGGTTGCCCCCAGCGCTGTGGGATTTTTTTGTCCCATTGAAATAGCAGGTCGGGTTTGGTTCAAGAATGGCTGTTGTGGATCTCAATGGGGGAAATCAGAGGGGGGAGGAAGAGGAAATCCCTTCCTTCCTTCCTTCCTCCCTCACTTCCTTCCTTCTCTCCCCCTCCACCTCTCTCTCCCGGATGCAGTTTGTGCTCTGACTGGATCTGGATCGATTCCTCGTTTCATGCTCCGTCGTGGGAACCGGCCGGGAAAAGGCCTCCCTGGCGCAGAGCGGCCCTTTTATACTCCGTTCCTCGCTCTGGAGGGGAGGAGGAGGAGGAGGAGGGAAACCCTCCGTATCCCAGGGGGAACTTTTTCCCAGGAGGGGGGAGGCAAGAAATGGTGACCCCCCCTTGAAAATCCCACCTCGGCTGCCTCCCCACGACCCCCTCCCCACCTCGGTCCCAACCAACAAAGTGGGGGTCTCTATCCGTCCTCCTGGGGGGGGTTGTGCGGAGGGAGGGAGGCTCCTGCAGGCTCTCTTGCCCTCGACCCCTTTCCCAAAGTCACGTCTGGGGTCCCAGCCCTTCTCTTCCCCTCCACCAGGACCACTGAGGGTCCCTTCCAGCCCCTCGCCCCCTCCCTTCCAGCCCCTCCTTACCGGGGTTTTCCTTCCCCGCTTCGCTTCCAGGGAACTAGCCCAGCGCCCGCCCCCCAGCAGCAAGGAGAGCCCAGGGATGCCCCCAGCCCGAGGCGGAATCGGGGGGGGGGTCTGGAGTGGAGGTGGAGGAGGCGTTTTCCTCGGACTTCAGAACTGGAAATGCCCTGAAGGAGAGGAACCAGTGAGAATTCCCCCTCCTGCAGCGTCATCGGTCTCCGGGCAGAGTCCTTTGTGACTTCACCCACCGGCAGACAAAGCAAAGACGATCCTGGGCTGCCAGGAGGGACATCTCCCCTCCATCCCCAGGGAGGCCGCCCTGCTCTCGGCCCTCCCAGGGCCCTGGCACCTTTTGGGGGGGAGATGGACGGAGGGGGAAGTTCGTCTGGAGGGGGGCAGCCGAGGGGATTCAGGCCCCGAGGAGGGAGGGAGGGAGCCAGGGAGGAACTGGGTGCGAATGGGGCAGGAGCCTCCCTGGCTTGTGAGGGACTCAAACGGGCTCCGATCCTGGAGAAAGAGGCCCGGATGAAGCCAGGAGAACCTCCATCTCCAGCAGCTTCCCAGCCACAGAAGAGGCTCTCGGGGGGAAGCAGGAATGGGAGGTCTCTGAGGGGTCCCCTCCACCTGGCAAGGCTTGGAGAGATTGAGGAGGAGGGAGGGGTCCTGCCCCTTCCCCTCCCTGGGATCTGCCCACCTTCCTCCCGAACCAGTTCTGGGTTTAGACCTAAACTAGCCTGGATGGTCAATCCGGAGGCAGGGGAGGCCTCAATCTGGGGAGGGGGAGGGGAGAAGGGAGGACTCTCTGAGGGGGGGCAGGAAAGAGGAGGAAGAGGAAGGAAGGAGGAATTCCAGGATTTTTCCTACAATATAAATTTTATTCTTTTATAGCAAAGTGAAGGGAAGTGATTTGTAGGAAGAGTAATGGGGATGAAGCTGCTGTGGGTTCAAAGGGGAGAGAGATTTGGGTTTCTGGACTGGTAGGCAGGCCTCCTCTCCCCAATCTAAAATCTTGAGCCTCGATTTTTCAGAGGTTGTGAAAAAGGCAGAAATTCATCAGATACTGGGGAAAAAAAATCCTTTCCCATCAGGAAGAAGGAAGGACGGCAGGATTAATTCATGAGTGCTGTAGAAAAAAAGAGATGGGGAGAAAATTAGAAGACAAAGTGAAACCTTCAGTGTAAATAACTTATTATTCCTCTCTTTCAGCTGCCCCCCCACAGGCCCACACTGCAGGGGGGGGTTGATAGGCAGGGATAGAATGAGGGAGAATCCCCCCCCCTTTCAGGGACGAAAAGGAGGCAAAGGACCAGGGATTAATCTCCCGGGGCTGATGAAATTTTCCCCAAATGATTTAATTAGGGGGTTAATCAAGAGAGGAGGCCTCCCCCCCCAGGCATTTCATATTAACAAAGAAGATGGGGCCAGGATGGGGGTGGCAGCAAAGCTGGGTGTCATTTGGCCAGAAATTGTGTGAAATGTCACAAGGAGGCTTCCCTTCCCTTTTGCAATTTCCCAAAACTCAGAAACATCCTGGGCCAGATTTAAGTTTTTGTGGTGTGTGTGTGTGTGTTTGACTGCAATACATTTTCAGGTCTCTGAAAGGAAAAACTGCCCAAAATTTCAAAAAAATTGCTGTGTTGACAGCAAAGAGATTTTGTTCAGGCACGTTTTTTTTTAAAGGGAACTATTAAGAAATTTAAAAAATGACTTATTATTTGGTGGGGGGGGGTTGAGATGAGGGAGAAAGAGGAAAAACTCACCTGCAGGAGGCTGGATGGGAGTTGCTGGAAGGAGAAAAAGACCCAACCAGGACGCTTCGTGGGCTGGATGACTCAGGGGGGGTCCCCCTCCCCATTGATAGCCCATAATAGGTTGCACGATGCTCACTTATACAGTAGACCCTCAAAGAACAGAATTTTCCAAGCAAATTTCCAAGGAGACCCTCCTTGCCATCTGCTAAGCTCGCTGAGAGGCCTCCCCTAGGTGGTCCCCTCCCCACAATCTCTCATCCAGTCCGCCAGACTCACCTTTCTTGTTCTTCAGGTGGAGGGAGAGTCCCACAGCCAGGAAGGCCACCCCCAGCATGGCCCCCATAATCCGCGTCCAGAGTTTGCTCCTGGTCGAGTTGGAGGAACAGGGCTCTGTGGAAGGAGAAGGAGCCTCCCCTGAGCAGGAGGATCAGGGCCAGCTTCCCCCCCAGGGTCCATCCCAGCTCCCCCCACAGGGAGGGTCTCTCCTCAGGGCAGGATGGGGTCCCCAGAGCAGGAGGGGAGGGAGGGGAGATGTTGAGACTTTGGAAAAAAATTCAGAGAAGAGCAACTAAAATGATCAAAGGCCTGGAGACTAAAACATATGAAGATGGCTGCAGGACTTGGGTCTAGGTCCGTGGTGGCGGACCTATGGCACGTGTGCCACAGGCGGCACACAGAGCCATTTCTGAGGGCACGCACGCAGCTGCTGCTGCCAGCAGCTCGCACAGGTCCATTAGGCCGCTGCCACCCAGAGCGGCAGCCCCATCCAGCACAAAGGAGGTGAAGCAGCTGGCTAGCAAGCCCCGCGTAGAGGTACACACCCAGCAGGCAAAAGGCCACCCTGAGCGGGGAAAGCCAGATCCCCTCCCTCGCCTCGCCTCACCCTGCAGGACGAGCCTCCTGCCCACTGCCCCACCCGCCAGAGACCCCCAGAGACCCCCTGGATCTCCCCCAACCCTGCCTGGCCCCCACAGGCATCCCTCCCCAGGAGCAACATCGAGGTGGCCACGCCCACCCTGGCCACGCCCACTCAGTCTGCCGTGACCACCATAGCCATGCCCACCCAGTGGGCCATGCCCACCTGGCACCCTGCGATACATAAGTGGTTTTTGGGTTGCAGTTTGGGCACTCGGTCTCTAAAAGGTTCACTATCACTGGAGCTAGTCTAAAGAAAAGAAGAAACAGGGATACCAAATATTGGCATTCCAATATTTGAGGGGCTGCTACAAAGAAGGGCATCAAATTATTCTCCAAAGCAACAGAGGGCAGGACAACAAACAATGGCTAGAAACTGACCAAAGAGAAAAGCAACCTGGAATTAAGGAGAAACAGTGAGGACAATTAACCAGTGGAACAGCTGGCTTCCAGAAATCGTGGGCGCTCCATCACTGGAGATTTTTAAGAAGAGGCTGGCCAGTCACTTGTGTGAGATGGTATAGGTCAGTGATGGCGAACTTTTTAGAGACCGAGTGCCCAAACTGCAACCCAAAACCTACCTACGTATCGTCAGGTACCGGGTGGGCATGGCCCATTGGGTGGGTGTGGCCCATTGGGTGGATGTGGCCAATTGGGAGGGCGGGGCCCATTCGGTGGGCATGGCTGCGGTGGTAATGGCAGACTGGGTGGGACTAAAAAGTTCAATCAATCAATTCCAACTTTGCAAGATCTTTTTTATTCCCGCGAGAAGTTGAAATTGACTGATTGATTGAACCTTTTTTTTTTTTGCACACGGCGGCGGAGGCCTAAAGCGAAAAGGTTTTATAAAACCCAGCTGAAGGCCTAGGACTGGGGTGACGGTGCGCATCCCCACAGAGAGGACTCTGAGTGCCACCTCTGGCACCCGTGCCATAGGTTCGCCACCACTGGTATAGGTTCTCCTGCTTGCGCAGGGGGCTGGACTAGAAGACCTCCAAGGTCCCTTCCAGCTCTACTCTATTCTAATTCTTATAACTTTATTTGTTTGTGATGTTTGCAGATCTGTTTTTTTTTAATTCTTTTTTCTAGTATCTTCCCAGGTATTGATGTTAAGTTGATTGGTCTGCAGTTTCCTGGGTCTCTTCCCCCCCCTTTTCTGAAGATGGGAACCACATCAGCCCTTTTCCAATCCTCCAGTACTTCCCTGGTGCTCTAGAATTTTGGAAAGAGACGGTTCAATGGTTCTGGGATGTAATCTGGTTGATTGGTTCAAGCAAAGGGCCCATCTTTGTTCCACTTTTATTCTGAGTTTAAGTTAATTCTCAAAACGTTAGTTTCTACCAAAAGAATATGATTTCCCTGAAAAGGCTGAATGGCAACAACTGCAGGTGAAACCCTTGTTTTTCACAGTGAAACCTTATCAGTTCATAGAAAGAAATAAGATATTTTTTATATAAAAAAATAAAATTAGAAAAACAAATGTGGGCAATTTGCAAGGAATCAGGAACAGAGAATTAAACCATCCATGGCTTCAGGACTGGATGAAGGCAGGATGTGTTTCTTAGGACCCGAAATTCAGGTTTAATGTTTATGTTTTTGGACTCTTTGCCCCCAAATCAGGAACCTTCCCAGGTGTGAAGACGTAAGCGATTTGGCTGCAGGTGAAGCTGAGTCAGTTTCCAAAACAGGGGTTTCAAGGGGGACTTTTCTCCCAGACCCCCAAAATTGGATGAACATAATTTCTCAGCCTTTGAATCAGCTTCTGCTCAAGACAAACACCAGACCAGGATTCCCTGTGATTGTGGTTTACATCTTAGTTTAAACATTGAATGATGATTATAAATTCTAACTGGCTTCCTTTATTTGTTTGTTGGATTTGTCCATGTCTGGGTGCCTCAGTACTGGTTCGGCAGAAAAAAGCCTCTTTAATCTCTCAAATGCCGCTTGGCATTCCATTGTCCATTTTAGTGGTTGGCTAGGTTTCACTGAGGATTCTCCCTTCATTTTTAGTAAGCTCGTGAGGGGCAGGGCTATCTGGGCAAATGAGGGGATGAATTGGCGGTAAAAGTTTGCGAAACCCAGGAAACTTTGCAGTTGCTTTCTTGTGCGAGGTGGTGCCCATTCTAATACTGCCCTGACCTTTTCTGGGTCCATTTCAATGCCTTGTGGGGATATGCGGTAACCTAGGTAGTCTATTCTTTCCTGGTGAAATTTGCATTTTGATAATTTGGCATATAGGTGGGCGGCTCGCAGTTTCTTTAAAACCACTCTGACTAGGTTGACATGTTCCTCTTTTGATTCAGTGAAGATAAGGATGTCATCTAAATAAACCAGGACCCCCTTAAATAGGTGCTCCTTTAGTACCTCATTGATTAATTGCATAAATACTGCAGGGGGCCCTTGTAATCCAAAAGGCAAAACTTTGAATTTGTAGCACCCCATTGGGCAATTAAATGCGGTTTTCCATTCATCTCCTTCCCTAATTCTCATGCGGTAATACGCTTCCCTTAGATCTAGTTTAGTAAAAAAAATTCCTTTCGAGGTGTGATAACATGTCCTTCATAAGGGGTAGGGGGTATAGGTTGCTTTCACTGATTGCATTAAGAAGCCAGTAGTCTACGCATAAGTGTAGAGAGCCGTCCTTCTTCTTGGCCACCTTAGGTTTGGCTGGTTCAATGAACCCCCTTTCTAGGTTTTTCTTTATAAATCTCTCCATTTCCTCCTTCTCCTTTGGGCTCATGGAATATAATCTGGGCTTTGGGAGTTTTGCCCCGGGCTTGAATTCTATGGCACAGTCCGTGGGTCGGTGGGGGGGAAGCTCATCTGCCCTCTCCTCGCTGAAAACTTCAGCCAGATCTCTGTATTCCTCTGGTATTTCTGGTAGCCCCTTTTCTTCACCCATGGATGCTATTTCCGTTTTTAATTTTGGTAGATCCCCTTGGGGTTTTAAGTCTGTAGGGTCCTCTTTCAGGAAATTGATTTCTTTCATCCTCCAATTTACCCAGGGGTTCCATTTTGTTAACCATTCCAGCCCTAGGATCATCGGGCATTCCATGCCTGGGGTCACTACAAACGTTATGTCTTCCTCATGATTTCCCAGGAATAGGTGGATTGGTAACATGGCTAGGGTAGCTGGCACCCCCCCTGCTATGGACCCAACTAACTGGCCAAATGAGATTGGTTGTTCCAGCCTCCTCACTGGAATGCCCAGATTTCCCACTAGGATCGGGCTAATTAGGCAGCGGGTGCAGCCAGAGTCTATTAAGGCTTTCACTTTGACAGCTTCGGGCATGGAGGGGGCTAATATAGTCACTGTCTTGAGGATGGGTGGGATGGATCCACTTACCAGTGGTTCGCCCTCCGAGCTGTCATCTGGGGCGTCCACCGGCCCTGTGGTGTAGGCTGGGGCTCTTTCCCTACAATGGGCAGAGGTAGGGGATTCCACAGCCTCTATCCCTCTCATGGCAGATTCTTTTGACTTAGCTGGGGACTTCCCAGATTTGCTGGCCGGTGGTCTGTCTGGGTTGTGCTGGGGGGCTTTTGAGCGGCATTCTACAGCCCGATGCCCCTCTCTCCCACATTTGAAACAGCCCATTGGTTTCTTGGCCATAGCCGATGGCTTCGCTGGTTCACACGTCGGTTCAGGCGGTGAGCGGCTCCATTGTTTTCCTCGGCGGTGCCTCTTCAGTAGGTCGATCTCTGCTTCCTCTGCCAGGACGTACCATTCGTCGAGTTGGTGTGGGTCCCCCCGGGGCAGGCAAGCATCATATAGGTCGTAATTCAGACCGTCTTTGAATTGGCTAAGGAGGATGTCTTCCGGCCAGTTCAGCTTGCTGGCAATGGTTCAGAATTCTTGCGTATATTCGGCTACTGGCCGTCTGCCTTGCCTCATTGTTTTGATTCTTTTGCGTGCTTTGCAATCAGCCAGGTGGTCTTCAAATCGCCTTCTCAGAGAGGACATGAAACGGTTGAAGTTGTTGAGCTCTGGGGCATTGGAATCATGCAAATTCACCACCCAATCGGCGGCCGGTCCATCCAGAGCAGATTGCACGATCCGAATACAGGCTTTGTCGCTAGGGATGTGTCGCCCGTGTTCCTCCATGTAGCCAAGGACTTGGGTTAGGAAAAACCCCAAGCGTGTCGGCTCCCCCTTGAATTTCGCGTCCAATGGCGGAAGTCTTTGAATGGATCGGTGCCTTCTTCATCGGTATTGTCTTCCATCCGGATTTCCATCTGCAGGTCGGTGGGGGGTGGGGACTACTGGATCAGCGGATGTCCCCGCGGCTGCAGGTTCCAATACCCCCTCAGTGTCTCTCCAGTTGCGGCTCCAGGAAAATCCTACAAGCTAGACTCCAGCAGTATGTGGATCGAGAACTTCCGGAAGTACAGGCAGGATTTCGAAGAGGCAGAGGAACTAGAGATCAAATTGCCAACATACGCTGGATTATGGAGAAAGCTAGGGAGTTCCAGAAAAACATCTACTTCTGCTTCATTGACTATGCTAAAGCCTTTGATTGTGTGGATCACAACAAATTGTGCAAGTTCTTAAAGAGATGGGAGTACCAACCATCTTATTTGTCTCTTGAGAAACCTATATGCGGGTCAAGAAGCAACAGTGAGAACTGGACACGGAACCACTGATTGGTTCAAAATTGGGAAAGGAGTCCGGCAAGGCTGTATTCTGTCGCCCTGCCTATTTAACTTATATGCAGAGCACATCATGAGAAAGGCAGGGCTAGATGAATCAAAAGTTGGAATTAAGATTGCCGGGAGAAATATCAACAACCTAAGATATGCAGATGATACCACTCTAATGGCAGAAAGTGAAGAGGAACTAAAGAGCCTCTTGATGCGGGTGAAGAAGGAGAGTGCAAAAGTTGGCTTGAAACTCAACATTAAGAAAACCAAATCATGGCATCCGGCCCTCTCAATTCCTGGCAAATAGATGGGGAAGAAATGGAGGTAGTGACAGATTTTATCTTCCTGGGCTCCAAGATCACCACAGATGGGGACTGCAGCCAAGAAATTAAAAGACGCTTGCTCCTGGGGAGGAAAGCTATGGCAAATTTAGACAGCATACTAAAAAGCAGAGACATCACCTGCCAACAAAAGTACGTATAGTCAAGGCCATGGTTTTCCCAGTTGCAATGTATGGCTGTGAAAGTTGGACCATAAGAAAGGCTGAACGCAAAAGAATTGAGGCCTTTGAACTATGGTGCTGGAGAAGACTCCTGCGAGTCCCTTGGACTGCAAGGCGATCAAACCGGTCAGTCCTAGAGGAGATCAACCCTGACTGCTCCTTAGAAGGCCAGATACTGAAGTTGAAACTCAAGTACTTTGGCCACCTAATGAGAAGGAAGGACTCACTGAGAAGAGCCTAATGCTGGGAAAGATTGAGGGCAGTAGAAGAAGGGGACGACAGAGAATGAGGTGGCTGGATGGAGTCACTGAAGCAGTAGGCGTGAGCTTAAATGGACTCCAGAAGATGGTAGAGAACAGGAAGGCCTGGAGGAACGTTGTCCATGGGGTCGCGATGGGTCGGACACGACTTCGCAACTAACAACAACAATGGTAGATTATATTGAAATATATCTATATACTGGACAAGAGAGAGAACTTGCTCTATTTCTACCCCCCACACACACAAAAAATATTTGGATTGATTTTCTGGGGGCAATTTTTTCTGGGCAGGGGGAACTTTGGACCTTGGGAAGAGAAGGAAGATCATGGGACCGATGGGAAGGAGAGGAATATATTTTTTCCCTTTTAAATGTTGAATTGTCATCGTTGTACAATTTCAAACTTTTTAATGGTAATTTATTTTTTAACCTTATTTTTTATACATTTTTATTTAGGGGTGATGTTATATTGTACACCATCCAGATCCCTGCTTTGAGGGAGGGGGCGGTTTAGGAGTATCAATAAATATCAATAAATACCAATGAATAAATTTCGTAGATCGGAGAGCACAGAATAAATAAGGGGCAAATCTATATTGGGAGAGTCCTACTAAATGAAATGAAAATGGGGGGTCCCTGCATTCCCCCACCCATGGAACTGCCCCTCCCGCACTCACCTCTCTGGCCAATCATGCGGCCGCCCTGGAGAGCCTCGTAGTTGTATCGGCAGAAGCGACCCACGGAGGCCTTCGCGTCCTGCAGGAGGCGCTTATCTCTGTTCCAAGCCTGGGCTTCCGCCTTCCCCAACGCTGTGACGGCCTCGAACTCCCCGCGGTCACTGTCGAAGCGGAGGATCTCCTGCCGGTCGTAGACCTCCTGGTACAGGTATCGCACCAGCCGTGTCCCGTTGAGGAAGCGGCACTCGAGCTTCCCCTGGTACAGTAAATGGGCTGCGGGGAGGGGGAGGGGGAGGAGAAGGAGGAAGGACGTCAGGAGGGACTCCAGGGCCCATGGTGCCCAGCCTCTCCTAGGGGAGGGACACAGGCTTGTCAGAGGAGGGGAGGGAAACCTGCCGCGAGAGGCTACCGGAAGACGCCCCCTGGAGGAGAGATGGGGAACCGTCGGTCCCATCGGGATTCCCCCTTGGTGGGGGTCGGGGAAGGGGACGAAAATGAGGGAGGGGAGGAGCTTCCTGAGGGAGCTGCTCCTCCTCCCCAGGGTGGAAAAATGCAGGCAGAAGTTCAGCTGGTCCAGCACTCGGTCTAACTGTCTGCAAGGAATGTTGGATCCCGGTGGGGCCTCTTTGCCCCCCAAACTGGCAGGAAATATGGGGGGAGGGAAGAGACCCCCTCTGGGCTGGAAGGAAAGTAATATCCATGCTTTTCTCTTCCTCTTCCCTCACCTTAAAAAAAATGGAGAGTCAGAAGAAAAACTGAAGTTGCAAAAACACTTTTTGGTGGCATTTCTGGATTCAGGTCTGAAAATGCATCAGTTTCCCACTTTCACTTTCCGACTCCTTCCTCGTTCAGTGTAAGAAACCTCGGGGCTCAGGCGCTAATTCGGGGTCCGCAAGCCAGCCAGCCACGGGGGGCGCGAGAGAGGGGGGTCCAGCTGCCTCTTATCCCACCTCGGCTGCCTTCCCGCGACCCCCGGCCACCTCGGCCGCAACCAGGGAACCGGGGGCTCCCTTTCTTCTGCGGGGGGGAATGCTGCGAGGGAGGGGGCGGAGACCACGCGGAGATCGAGGCTCCTGCAGGCACCCGTCTTCCTTGCCCTCCACCCCTTTTCCCACTACTGGGATCCCAGACCCTCTCCTCTCCCCGACGAGCCCCCTCCTTACCGGGGATCTCCTTCCCCCCTTCGCTTCCGGGGATCCGGTGGGGCCCACCAGCAGCAGCATCAGGGGGAGCCCAGCGGAGCCCATGGATGCCGCCCCACCAGTGCCCCCAAAGAGAGGGAAGAGAGACGCGGAGGCTCCCAGCCCCAGAGGCGGAATCGGGGGTTCTGGATTGGGGGGAGGGGAGGTGTTTCCCACGCACTTTACAATTGGAAGGGCCCAGAAAAGCGGAAGGACCAATAAAAATCCTCCCTTCAGCCGCATCATCGGTCTCCGGGCAGAGTCTCCCTTAACTTCACCCGATAGAGGAGATAGTTCAACGCAGAGAGAGAAGCGGAGAGAGTGGGAGGGGGATCTTTTCAGTCTTGGGGGGGCTGCAGTTTCGGGGGGGTTTCCTGTCAGCTCCGCAGGAGAGTGTTCACTTCCTTTGGCGCGCCCCCCGCCGCATGATTCTCAACCAGTCTTCCTTTCTTTGTGCCCCTGGACTGGAGGGGTGGACTAGATGCCCTTTTACTTCCCACAGCACCCATGCGGAACCCAAGCTCGAGCTGCCGAACTTGAGGGGCTCTTCTGGGCTCCTCCCCCCCCCAATATGGAAGAAGGAAGCCCCCAACAGCTGCATTGGATGACAAGAGAGGAGGGGGAGCCCTGCAGCCAGCCAGGATTTGGGGGTCACACACAAACCCCACAATCCGAAGGGAAGCCGCGGAAAACCCTCAGCTAAACCAGGAAGGAGGGAATCTGCAGGGATCCCTCCTGGTCCAGCTGGATCCTCTCACCAGCCCCCCTCTTCCCAGGGGGAATTTCCCCTTTCCCAAAGCCTCTCTTGGGGGTCCCACCCCCTTTCTGCTCCTTCCCCACAAGCATCGGGGGTCCCTCCCAGCCTCCCCCCTGCCCTCCCCCCTCCTTACCGGGGGGTTCCTTGGCCCCCTCCCTTCCAGAGATCCAGGCCAGCGCCCCCACCAGGAACAGCAGGGAGAGCCCAGCAGAGCCCATGGATGCTCCTAGCCCCAGAGGCGGAATCGGTAGGCCTGGATTGGGGGGGGAGCGTTTTTTCTCTCGAAATCAGCCTTGGGAGCACCCAGAGATCCAGAAGGACCAATGGGAATTCTCCCTTCTGTAGCGTCATCGGTCTCCAGGCAGAGTCTCTCTCGACTTCACCTGATGGAAGAGGCTGTCCGGCGCAGAGCGAGAAGCAGAGAAATGGGGAGAGAAATCAGCCCTGAAAAAAGAGCAGGAGGATCAAGGCCAGCTTTCCCGCCCAGGAGGGTCCGTCCCAGCTCCCCCCACAGGGAGGGTCTCTCCCCCCTTCTCAGGGCAGAATGGGATCCCCAGACCAGGAGGGGACGGAGGGGAGGGGCTCACCCCACAGGATGGTAATGGGGACCTCCAGGCTGGTGTGCCCCACCTGGCAGGTTTAGAGGTCCCCCCGCTGGGGCTGTGTCTCCAGCATCACCTGAAGCTGGTAGGTCCAGTCTCCGTTCTGGAGCTCCTCCCTGAAGGCCACGCCCTCCTCCTCCAGCCGCCCGTTCTTCAGCCACCGGACCTCGATCTCCACGGGGTAGAAGCCCCTTGCGGTGCACAGGAGGATGGTGTTGGGGGATGCGGGATCCAGCTTGGTGGGGGAGATGGAGAAGGTGGGCTTGGCTGGAGGGGAGGAGGGGGAGGAGGGACACGGGGGAGACACAAAGAGGGCTCAGAACAAGAGACCAAGTTGCTTAGTTCAGGCCAAGATCCCTTTTTAATCTGCGTTTTCTGTCATCTTCCAAAGCAAATTACAGCAAGAAATTAAAGGGGATCCTGGAAGATGGAAAAAAGTAAATCCTTCCCGATTGTGATCAGTTTCCATCATCAAATTGCACAAATCCAACAGCAATAAATACAACCAGACCACAGAAAGAGGGAGGGGGAAGGAAGGCCTGGGAGGGTGAGGGAGGTTTGGGAGGGAAGGGAGGTAGGTATGTGAGCCCACCCACCCTGGGACACAACAGACACCCCCAGGCCAAGTGCAGGGAAACTTCGAAGCCCTCCAATCCTTCCCAAAACAAAACAAAGGCAATTGATTGGTGGACGATGAGCAGACAGAGGTCCGAGAGAAAAAAGGGGATTTCACCCAGGCTGTTTTCACGCAAAAACTCCAGAGCCAGCTCTGCTGCTTCTGTTCCTCTATGGGTTTAATCTCAGTCCAGTTCCGCTCTGGAAGAAACAAAGTCCCAGGAGTTTCTTTCGCTCTTGAAATCGACCAGACGGTGGGCAGAGGCTGGGACAGCAGCCTCACTCCTGGCTGACCCCGGGAGCCCCAGACATGGAAACTCGGGGGGGGGGGGAGCAAAGCCCCTGAGTGGCAAGAGGGATTCTGGGATGACCAGTGCCCCCCACCTCCCCTCCCGGGGGTCACATCAATAAAAATGCCACAACTGATGAAGCTGAAGGCTGCGAGGACAAACTTTGCAGAATGCTGGAAGAAAGAATGCTATGCCTTCCATAATACTGTGTTGATTCACATCTATCTTTTTTAAAATAATAATAATAAAAATAAAAATAAAAACACTGTTTTAAATACATGAGAGAAAGAAAGAAAATTAAAGAAAAAAGAAAAGAAAAAGAAAAGCCTGATTGTTTCAAGCCAAGGCTGATCTTTCTCCTAATTTTCTCCTGTGTTTCAATCACTTTTCAAAAAGTTTTATTTGGAGAAAGAAAATTTCTCCTTTTCACTTTCCCTTTTTTGCCTTTGTGACCCACAATATACACAAATAAGCAAAATCCAGCAGACGATTTAAGGGGGGAAAGTGCAAAGTGTGAGGTGGCTGCAAAACCCAACACTTTTATGCAGCATCAACACAAAGAGACATTTTTAAGGAAAGGGCCAAGGACCCCAAGGAGGGGCAGCCCTTTGCTCCCCATCACTGCCAGAATCCCCTGAAGGAAGAGCTTCTCCCCCCCACTGAAGACTGACAGACCCCAAATCCCCCTTTTGGAGCAGGGTGGACAGAAGAGATTTTGGGGGATCTCAAGGGGGGCCTTTGGGGGGGATTCGGTGGGAGATCCCCTCCCCAGACCACCCTCTGCCTGCAGCCGGCCAGCCTCCTTCCCAGCCTCTGGAACCGCCATTCCTGAGGAGGTGGGGAGGGGTCCCACTCCCTGATGGCAGCTTCTGCCCGGGATGGGGGGGCAGGGGGAGTCTAGGACAACTTGCAACTCAATGCCGGACAACTTACCACAGGATGTGTTTCTTATGATCCAAATTTCAGTTTTAATGTTTGTGGGTGTTTTTGGACTCCCTCCCCCAAATCAGGAACCTTCCCAGGTGTGAAGAGGGAAGTGATTTGGTTGCAGGTGAAGCTGAGACTATTGCCAAAAAGGGAGTTTCAAGGAGGGCTTTTCTCCCAGACCCCCCAAATTGGCTGAATGAAATTTCTCAGCCTTTGAATCAGTTTCTTCTCAAGGCAGAGGAGAGAGAGAGAGAGAGAGAGAGAGAGAGATATTCAGCAGCTTTCTTCCACCCTCCCCCCATGAGTATCAGGGGTGCTTCCCAACCATATCCTCCCCACAGCCCCTCTCCTCCCCCTCCTTACCGGGGGTCTCCTTCCCCCCTTACCCCCTTGGCTTCCGGGGTTCCAGGCCAGCGCCCCTACGAGAAGTGAAGAAAGTGGCAGGGGGGATATTTTCAGTTTGGGGTGGGGGGCGCTGAAGCTTCCGGGGGGGGAGTATTTCATGCCAGCTCCATAGGGGAGTGTGCACTTCTTTTGGGGGCCCGCCTCCGCATGATTCTCAACCAGTCTCCCTTTCTTGGGTCTGGCCAGTCTAAAGAAAAGAAAAAATAGGGGTGGCATGATAGCAGCATTCCAGTATTTGAGGGGCTGCCACAAAGAAGAGGGGGTGAGGTCAAATTATTCTCCAAACCACCAGAGGGCAGGCGACAAACAACGATTGGAAACTGACCAAAGAGAGAAGCAACCTGGAACTAAGGAGAAACTTCCTGAAAGTGAGGACAATTAACCAGTGGAGCAGCTTGCCACCAGAAGTTGTGGGCACTCCATCACTGGAGGTTTTAAAGAGGAGACTAGACAGTTGCTTGTCTAAAATGGTATAGGTTCTCCTGCTTGAGCAGGGGGCTGGACTAGAAGACCTCCAATGTCCCTTCCAATTCTATTTTATTCTGTTCTGTTCTGTCTATTCTATTCTTACAGCATTTTCTTTTGACACCTTTAGTAAAGTTGATTTTCATTTCAATCCGGGAGTTGACCCATAGCCTTCTTGTACCTGACTCCCGAAACCAGACCAGGATGAATTTTATCTTCAATCCTCTTCAGTCCAATTGACTTGAATACCGATATGCCAAACCTATCAGGAAGTTACAGGCTATAAATAAATGTCTGCTACTGGAAATTCCTCACCAGAAGTCAGAAAGTCTGTTCAGCACCTCAGGTGAACAGACAGAGGAAGCCATGAAGAAGATGGAACTTGATCTGGAGCTGAAATGAACAGAGATTGCTGAGAAAGAGCACCTCAGGAGAAAGAGAAGGAGCACCGGAACCAGTAAGAGAGTTGCAATACTATGTCATCTTCACTTACTCTCTTCTCCCCAGTAGAACTCATAACTTGGGGGAATGGAAATACCAATTCATAAAGAACCATAAAAGAGGCTTCCGGTTCCGGATCGCGGCACACGCAGTCGCACGGAGAGATCCGTCTCTCCCACCGGCTGTTTTCCCTCTGCCGGTAGACCCTTAATCGGGTCGAAAGTCGCCCCGGAGAGGCGACCACCATTGAGGAGGCCCTCGTTTGACTGGGGAAGAGCGGCAGCTCCCTCCTCAGTCCGAGCTAGCTCCTTAGGGCCGTCGGAGAAAAGATCGGCCAGTAAAATGGACGATCACTTTGCTGCACCAGCCGAAAGCCAGAAGAACAACTAAGCACAAAGAACCCCCGTGGAGAATCCGGGTGAGACCTTTCCTCCCCCTTCTTTCCCTAATTACTCTCCTGTAAAAAGCTTTTGTATTTGAATTACTTCCCTGCTGTGAGGGAGCAGCGTTTGGGCACTTGGGAAAAACAGCTTTGGGAATTGAAAAAACAACAACAACCAGTTAATTTTTTATTGACTATTTAATTTCTGGAATACTGAGGGGGCCTGAAAATATTTTTATACTTGATTATTATTATCATAACTACGCGTCTATTATTTTGGAGAGGCCTTTCTTCATCTTTTTAATGTGAAAAACAAAAAATCTATTAACTTGGAAAGAAAGAAAGAAAGAAAGAAAGAAAGAAAGAAAGAAAGAAAGAAAGAAAGAAAGAAAGAAAGAAAGAAAGAAAGAAAGAAAGAAAGAAAGAAAGAAAGAAAGAAAGAAAGAAAGAAAGACCTTATAGCCTGCTGAGGACATGTTGTGACGCAAAGTGTTACTGCAACTGTATATTTTTTTCATTGCTAGAGGATGGCTCTGACCTTCAAAAGATGATAAGAGTAAGATAACTGAAACAGCTGTGTGGTGATTTGGTCTATTGAGAATTGGAGGTGAAATAAAATCTTCACTAAAAGATTAAAAGATCTGTTCACCACTGACATGGAACTTAACATACAGCTGGACTATGAACTTATATTGGAAAAAATCTTGGAAGCCACGGAGGATATGAACTCTTACTTCCAAACTTTGACGGATCAAATTATAGGCCGAAAAACAGTGGAGAAGGAGCAGATTGGAGCTAAAGAGACTAGTGAGCAATATTTACAACCTAAAGAGGAATCATGTCTACAACTCAACTATGAAATTACACCGAGAGAAATTGTGGAAACTAAGGAACAAACCAACTTTATAGGAACTGGAGGCTGTGAGAGAGGAAGCCATGAAGAAGATGGAACTTGATCTGGAGCTGAAATGAAGGGAGATTGCTGAGAAAGAGCACCTCAGGAGAAAGAGAAGGATCACCAAGAGAGTGAGAGAGTTGCAACACAATGTCATCTTCACTTACTCTCTTCTCCCCAGTAGAACCCATAACTTGGGGGAATGGAAATACCAATTCATAAAGAACCAGGAAAGAGATGAGATTCAGACCTCACTAATTATCTTTGAAGATATCTGCCAAGCTTACACCACTATAAAGCCCAGGAAATGATTCATATATCTCTTGTCTTGAAGAGTTGCTTAAGCCAAATATTGTTGACATCTGTGCGAAGGAAATGGAGGAAAACCAATAGTTTTAAAAACATAATATTTATTTGTTTGTTTGTTTGTTTACTTATTTATTTATTTATTATTAATGTATTTAATGATTATCCTGAATTTTCATTTAACTAACAAACTTCACATATTTATTTCCTTCAGTTTTAATAAACATACGTTTTCAAGGAAATCCAAAGGAAGAATATTTAACCAATAATAATGGATAATTAGAAGTTACCAAACTAAGAAACAATTTCACAATCATTCCCCTGCTTTTGCCATTAGATGTTCCTTAGTGTTTAGATCTGGTCTCAGGATGATAATGTAGCACTTGGGGAAGAAGATGCAGCCCAACAGTCCAGCACCGGAGGCCAAGATGGAGAAGACCTGCCCGGCCACCATGTATTTTCCTTTAGTGCTCAGGTAGGTGGGGAGGAAGGAAACCCAGACACTGCAGAAGACCAGCATGCTGAAGGTGATCAGCTTGGCTTCATTGAAAGCTCCAGGCAGGTTCCTGGCCAGGAAAGCCACAGTGAAGCAAATTGCAGCAAGGAAGCCCATGTAGCCAAGAACAACATAAAACATGGTGACAGAGCCTTCATTGCATTGAAGGATAATCTCTTCAGGCTGGGAGTGCAGATCAGAGTCAGGAAATGGAGGAGAAACTCCCAACCACAGGGCACAGATGAGAATTTGGATAGCAGAACAAGAAAGGATGATGGAGTTGGCCAAGCTTTTCCCCAACCATCTTTTCACTTTATTGCCTGGTTTTGAAGCTAGGAATGCCAGCACTACTGTGATTGTTTTGGCCAACACAGATGACACAGCTACTGAGAAGACAATGCTGAACACTGTTTGTCGGATAAAGCAGGTGGCTTTCCTTGGTCGGCCAATGAAGAACAAGGAGGAAAAGAAGCAAAGCAGAAGGGAGACCAGGAGGATGTAGGAGAGGTCCCGGTTGTTGGCTTTGACAATAGGAGTTTCAAGGTATTTAATGAATATGAATAAAACAAAGCCTGTGATTAGGAACAAGAGTAGAGCAAAGGAGATGAGGATGATGCTGAGATGTTCTTCATAGGACAGGAAGATTATTCTTTTGGGGATACACTGGGCTCGGTTCTCAGTTGGATATTGATCATCTGGGCACTTGGTGCATTTTTTGGTATCTGAGAAAAGAAAGTAATATTTCTTTTATAGTCTTTCAAATTTCAAGAAAAAACTTTGGTTAAGATGTGATACAGAGAGACAGAAAATTCTCAGTAAATGGAATATACTTACACTACAACAAAAAAAAATCCCCAATACATAAAGAACAACAGCAGCATAAAATTAAAAGAATTATCTGGTGCTGCAAACTCCCTTCTATGAGGTAATCCACCAGATTCTTACCCTGCACTGATCTTACCCTATCCCAAATGGTTGGGAGAAGTAGCAAGTCTCCAGAGGTTTAAGAGGATGGGAGCCTATTCAATTTCAAGGGGACGTGGGTCCAATAAGGCAGGAGCTGCAGCAGAAAAGCCAGGCTTCTGATGATCCATAAAGTGGCAATCTTTTAGGGAACACATCATTTGCATGCCAATTATATCTGCTCTGGCGGTACAAGCAGATATCCTCAAGCAGAGGAAGCCCTACAGATACCCTGGTTCTGTCTCACGAAGGGTTTGAAAGTTGAATTTAATTGCACCTGGAAATAAACTGGGATTCTGTGGAGCCTGCACAGTAGAGGTGTCTTATGGAAGAACACATGGAAACTCAACACTGTGCATGCCTTTGCATTCTGGACCATTTTATAAATTCCAGGTGGTTTTCAAGAGCAATCCTATGAATACGGGATAAAAAGATAGAAACAGAAAACTGATGGCAGAAAAAGACCTAGTGCTGCATCTAGTCCGCCCTTTGAGTTTTTTGTTTTCTTATTTATTTAATATTTTATTTCATTTTTTAAAAAAAATTCATATGATGGACATATGTTTATCCCAAACATGTTTAAACTCATTTACTGATGATTGACCCACCAATCATGCTCTCAATACACTGCTCCAAAAATACTGGACAGAGGATAAAAGTTGTCTAACGTGGTTGGATCCATGGAGAACCACTTGAGAAGGGTTGCAAAACTGATTATTTCAGGACAGGTTGTACAGCCCCCTTCACAAAAAAAATCATTGACTATCCTGAAATGGAGAGTGTGTCAATGCTGTAACATTGGATGTTCCTGCTCTGACAACTGATGGAAATTGCAGCCATTTTTACTTTGCTTTTAACGTGCTTTTTCTTCTGTTTAGAAATTAGGTGTTGAAGGGGAGATGGAGTGAATGCTTGAGCTCAGCTAGCCATAATAACAATGCAGCTCTGTGGGAACTCAAGGACACAAGCCGATAACGTTTTGGCAGGCTGAGGAGCTGGGGAGAGAGCCCGTACTCCTGGCTAATTGGAGAATGTGATTTATGACTGCTTTGTGGGGATGGGACTTGCAATTTGTTACTTTGTATCTGGGGGGAGGGAATCTAGTTTTGGGCTCAACTATGTAGTGCTGATACTTTGTTTCCGAATAAAATGTTCTTTAAGGAAGAATTCTTGCCTTGAAGTTCTTTAATGGGTTTCATCTATCGGAACCACGACAGAGTGTCTCCTAACTATTAGGCCTTCTAGAAATTCCTTAAAATGTGATTCTTTCAATGGTCCTGGGGATCCCCTGGTAACAGGGCCCCATGTGCTAGTTGCATGGTAGGTAGCATCTTGATGTACTCCTCTCTTGTTTTCTTAGCATTTATACCTCATTGTTTTAATTTTTATTATTGATTTAATTCTATTCCACCAAGAGTCACTTTGTGTGAAATAGCCATATAAACTTGATAAATAAATTTGAAAAAACATCTTAAGGAAGATTAATTCATAAATGAATTCAACAACAGGAACTGAGTGTGTTATCTGTAAAGTCTTTTTACCCTGTAAAAATGAGACATTGAAGCAATATGTTTCCATATTCTCTCGATTTGGCAACAATTTTAAAGAGAATGAATTCAACATTGGTATCAAAGGATATTTAGTAGATTGGTCTTTTATTAATTCCCCGTTTCCCCCTTCTTTCTGATCATTTTAATCCCAACACTGCATGTTAGAATTTTTTTCCTTTCAGAACCCCGACTATATTCCGGTTTTTTTGTGTGTGTGTTATATCTCACTACAGTATTTAACAAGAAAGAAAATTGGAAAGATAAGAAAAGGTGGAAAGGAAATATCTACTTGATGACTTTATGCTGAATCCTCTGTTTGGTTTTTATTGTTCCTTTAACCCAACATCTCTCCCGCTATTGTTCCTCCCAATTAGATATTTCAGCTTATAAGGATATATGAACTTACTAAAGATTAACTGATTAAATGAATGATTGATCGATTTAACTATCAGCCTGTAATGTAAAGTTCATTTAGGTAAACAAAACCCATTGATCTAAAATCATTCTTCAAGTTACAAAGAATACAGATATTTCTAAGAAAGATAAATATGGACGGAAACATCCAAACTGGGAAATGAAAGAGAGATTTCCCATGCAATCCACAACATCCTTCTTCTTACCTCATCCTTCAAGATATTTTTCTTTTTTCCCATTATGGAAGAAAATGGACAAAATTAAAATTGAGAACTAAACAATCAAACTTACATGTGTCTTTAACATGCATATTGATCAAAGTTTCCCTATGGTGTCACCAACCTTCCTGAGTGGAGATGGTCCCCTCTGGACAAGGAATGCAATCGTAACAACAAACTGACTCCCCTTCTCGAGCCTGCTTGACAAATCCAGGATGGCATTTTTCCACACATTTAGACTGAGGCAGAGACTAAACAGAAAAAGAAGAAATGCCAAAGAAAATATGTTAGGACTCACCATCCATGTAAGATAGAGGCAGACATGAACATCAGCCAAGTCGTCTCTGGACTTCATGAAGGCAAATATGAAATCTGTGACCACTTCCAAATGGTTGCAGGAGAGACAATTGCAGGAAGATGCTTCATTCAGTTCCTCGCTTTTTCTTCTGACTTATCAGATAACAATAAAGTACCTTTCTACTTAACAAAGTCTGGAGGAATGAAATTGAGAAAAAATTTAAGCATTAAGTAATAACCAGTGTTTTCCTCCTCATAGTGGAATTAACATGCATTCCTCCATTCTTCATACATGCTTGATTTATAAATGTAATATCTAAAATACTAAATTTTAGAGTAAATAGAACTGAAGCATGCTTATCTGCCTAAGAAAATTATAGAGGTTTTACTCCACACATTCAATTCTCAGTGAAGGTTACCCACTTTTTTGACTGGGTTTAGCCCAGTTGAAACGGCTTTGGAAAAAAGAGAAAAGACATCAATATATTCCCCACCTTGTTGAGCAACTTTAGCTGTGACAAAGTATCTTGGTTGATTGTAAGTCTTTGTCTTTCAAAACTCCCCAATTGCTTGTTGATGGGATCCTCCTTGGGGAGAACTAACCTACTAATGATCTTCAGATCTGCTGCTATGTCTCCATTCTGATCCAAGTACACTTTCAGCAGGGAAAGATTGTACAATTCCCTGTTCTTTAGAAATGGATGGAACTAGAATGGAAACATCCAGGAATTTAAAAGTAGAAATCTTGGTTTCTTATCTCTTATCACCTTTTACATTTAGAATCTTTCTTCTATGATTGTTTAACTTGCAAATATTATCAGTTGGGAGAACAAGTTTTACCATTATCTTCAAAACTGAAGTACAAAATTCAGCAATATTTCTAAATCATGTAGTATACTGATAAAATGTAGCAAAGGTCACCAATCAAGTAAACAAAATACACAAATAACTAGAGTATTCATAAACTCTTTGCAAACAATAGGGTGATTACCAGAAAGCAAGGATTTGTTAAGAAAAAAGTTGCAAGGCTAATCTTCATTCAGGTAGAGGAGATAGGAAAAATGACCAGTTGAAGTAATTCTACTTTATTGTAAGGCTATATTACCAAAATCTTGCTGTGTGAAAGTACAAATCTTTTGGCAGTCAAAAAATTTAGGGAGGACTTTTTCTGAGTTTCTTTCTCTGCCTGTTACGCAGCTGTGGGTTGTCCCTCCCCCCAAACCATCTTATCTGATCCTTCCATGCATCTCTTTCTCTGGTTTGCCGAACTCATTGACACTTATCATTATACTTCCTTAACAAATTGTGTGAATGCTGGTGGTATAACTTGTTTTTAGCAAAGAATTAACAAAATGCTTCATGATGTGATGAATGGGGATCTAGTTAATTGAGTGCTGGATGGTATGAGATAATTAATTGTACTCAAATAAATATTAATATTACTGATAAAATTGGGGAGTTACAAAAAACAATTAGACCTTGGTCATCATTTCTTCTATATTTTCATTAACAAAGGAAGTAGATAAATCATGATTTTGTGATGCAAAAAGTATAATAACACTTGGACAAAATTATTTTGGTCTTCTTTAAAAATTCCCAGCTTCACTTAGGTACCTATAGATCCCTGTCAGGATGCTGCCATCCTGATGGGAGGGGGGACCTTTGGAGCTCTCCTGTGATGTGTTTAGCTTTGCTTTGTTGACTCGGTTCCGCTGCCCATGGTCATCTGCCTCACCTCACCAAGGAAGAGATGCCTGGGAACATCTTACCGCAGTTTCTGTCTCAAGTTCTCACAACCTCTTTGCACCTCTGGATTGGCTCCTATGGACTGGACAGTTGGGAGGGGTTTTGAACAATGGGGTTTAGCCTAACAATTTTACCCGGGAACTTCAGATTCTGCCTGCCTTCTCTTGCTGTCACTGACTCTCAATAAAAGTTCTTTTTGAAACCATGCCAGTTTCAAGAGTTCTGCTTTCTTGAGAGATTCAGCTGAGGCAGGGCCTTACAGCTTCCAGAAAATAAAAATATGATTTTGTGTTAGAGAGAGATGCATGAGTAAAATTCAATAGAAAACTAACTACTTGTTAGCATCCAGGACTTGATACATGATTGTATGAATGTAATGAATGGCAGCTATAATCTGTATTAATATTTCATTTGTAGTTTTTCTCACATTAATCTATGTAGAATGCTTATTGATTGTAATAAAATAGTAGTAATATTTTAATGTTATGATAATAACTGTATTCTTAATTTGTCAATAATGTCATTAATGATCCAGTGGAATGATACCAGGTCCTCTTGCAGGCACCACACTTGGAGAAGACACTGCACAAAATTTTCACCACTTTATTCAAGGACAAATAATAATAATAATAATAATAAAGTTGGAAGGGACCTTGGAGGTCATCGAGTCCAACCCCCTGCTCAGGCAGGAAACCCTATACCATTTCAGACAAATGGCTGTCCAGTCTCTTCTTAAAAACTTCCAGTGTTGGAGCATTCACCACTTCTGGAGGCAGGTTGTTCCACTGGTTAATTGTTCTAACTGTCAGGAAGTTTCTCCTCAGTTCCAGGTTGCTTCTTTCCTTGACTAGTTTCCATCCATTACTTCTGTCCTGCCCTCAGGCGCCTTGGAGAATAGCTTGACTCCCTCTTCTTTGTGGCAGCCCCTGAGATATTGGAATACTGCTATCATGTCACCCCTAGTCCTTCTTTCATTAAACTAGACATACCCAATTCCAGCAAACGTTCTTGATATGCTTTAGCCTCCAGTCCCCTAATCATCTTTGTTGCCTTCTCTGCACTCTTTCTAGAGTCTCAACATCTTTTTTACATCGTGGTGACCAAAACTGGATGCAGTATTCCAAGTGTGGCCTTACCAAGGCATTGTAAAGTGGTATTAATACTTCACGTGATCTTGATTCTATCCCTCTGTTAATGCAGCCCAGCACTGTGTTGGCTTTTTTGGCAGCTGCAGCACACTGCTGGCTCATATTTAAGTGATTGTCCACTAGGACTCCGAGATCCCTCTCACAGTTACTACTATTGAGCAAGGTACCCCCTATACTATACCTGTACATTTGGTTTTTCTTGCCTAAATGTAGAACCTTACTTTTTCACCATTGAATTTCATTTTGTTAGATAGCGCCCAATGTTCAAGTCTGTCCAGTCCTCCTGTATCTTAAGCCTGTCTTCTGGAGTGTTGGCTATTCCTGCCAGCTTGGTGTCATCCGCAAATTTGATGAGTTCCCCATCTATCCCCTCGTCCAAATCGTTGATGAAGATGTTGAAGAGCACTGGCCCCAGAACAGAGCCCTGGGGCACCCCACTGCACACTTCCCTCCATGTAGATGCGGTTCCATTGAGGACCACACGCTGAGTACGGCCGGTCAGCCAGCTACGAATCCATCTGGTGGTGATGCTGTCTAACCCACATTTTTCTATTTTATCAAGTAGTAGGTTGTGATCTACTTTATCAAATGCCTTACTGAAGTCCAAGTAAATTATATCCACAGCATTCCTCTGATCCACTAATTTTGTCACTTGGTCAAAGAATGCAATAAGGTTTGTCTGGCATGATCTGTTTTTGACAAACCCATGTTGGCTTTTAGTAGTGATTTTGTTGCCTCTAGGTGTTCGCTGATTCGTTGTTTGATTATCTTTTCCAGAATCTTCCCAGGTATTGAGGTCAGGCTGATAGGTCTGTAATTTCCTGGGTCCATTTTTTTCCCTTTTTTGAAGATGGGAACTACATCAGCTCTTTTCCAGTCCTCCGGTAGTTCCCCAGTGCTCCAGGATCTTTGAAAAATATAGTTCAATGGTTCTGAGATCACATCTGCCAGTTCCTTGAGACCCTGGGGTGTAATCCATCTGGTCCTGGTGATTTGAACTCGTCTAGGCTGGACAGGTGCTCACTTACCGTTTTCTTGCCTATCTTAACTTGCATTTCTATTCTGTTTTTTATGGCACTATTTTTGGTAGGTTGGTCTGTTTTTTCCCTTTGTGTAAAGACAGATGCAAAAAATGAGTTAAATAGTTCTGCTTTCTCCCTGTTGCTTGTCACCTTTTTGCCACTTTCACCCACTAGTGGACCAATCATTTCCTTCACTTTTTTCTTGTTTTTTTACATGTTGAAAGAAGCTTTTTTTGTTATTTTTGACTTTGGTCGCAAGCCTTAGTTCATTATGAGCCTTAGCTTTCCTCACTTCATCTTTGCAGGCTCGGGCTATTTGCTGATATTCTGTCTTAGTTATGTGCCCCTCTTTCCACTTTCTATACTTGTCCCTTTTATCTTTCAATTTATCAGAGAGTTCTTTATGCAGCCATGCTGGTTTCTTTTGAGAGCTGTAATTTTTCCTCTTTGTTGGTATTGTGCTAGACTGGGCTTTTATTATCTCACTTTTCAAAATTTCCCAAGCTTCTTGAGTTGTTTTCCCCTGGAGGATTCTCATCCATGGAATCCTTCCCAAACCCTCTCTAAGTTTATTGAAATTAGCTCTCTTAAAGTCCAAGACTCTAGTTTGACTGTGTTCTATTGCTTGTGCTTCCATAATGTTGAATTCCAATATTGCATGATCACTTCCTCCCAAGGTTCCTGTGGCTTCAACACCTTCTATCATTTCATCTCTGTTAGTGAGAATTAGATCCAAAATGGCTAATCCCCTAGTTCCCTTCTCTACTTTTTGGGAGACAAAGTTGTCTGCTAGGTTTGCAAGGAATCTGTTTGATCTTCCACTTGGTGCAGAGTTTGTCTCCCAGTTGATGTCAGGGTAGTTAAAGTCCCCCATTACTATTGTGATGTGCTTCCTACATACCTTAGTTAGCTGACTAGCAAAAAGTTCATCTATTTCCTCTGTTTGGTTGGGTGGCCTGTAGTATACACCTATGGCAATGTCATTTCCCCCCCCTTTTATATTGACCCAAATGCATTCAAGACAGTTTTCATCATTGTTGTGCTCTAGTTCTGTAGAGATGTAGTTATTTCTTACATATAGAGCAACTCACCTCCTCTTTTATTTGGTCTGTTTCTTTTAAATAATTTAAATCCCTCTAGCCTTGTGTTCCATTTGTGGGTTTCATCCCACCATGTTTCTGTAATGGCAACAATATCATATCTGCCCTCATTAACCTGAATTTCTAATTCACCCTGTTTGCTGTTCATACTCTGTGCATTGGTATATAGACATTTGAGTCCTTTATGACTGACCCTGTGTTTACTTTCTACGTAACCTGTGTGGTGCCTGAGTTCCCCTATTGTCTTACCACCTATTTGGTTAGTGCACTTTGTGTGGCACTTGCTATTAGAAGCTTGATTTTGCTTGACAGCAAGGTTGATATTCTTGTCCACACACACATCTAGTTACATGCACTGATAGCCCTATAATTTTTAGATTGCCGGGGACAGGGATGTTCTGTATCAATTAACTCACTGTCCCCGCTGTTTAGTTTAAATATTCCTCCAGAAAATCTGTGAATTTATAGCCGAGTAACTCAGTCCCTTTCTTTGATGGATGCAAACCATCTCTTTTGTACATTTTTTCATTGGACCAGCTACAGACATCGTGACTAATATATCCAAAGCCTTCCCCTTTACACCACTCCTTTAGCCACATATTGAATTCTGCTATACGCTGGCCTTTTCCATTTTGCTCCTTATACACTGGTAAAACCTCTGAAAAAGTAAGCCTACAGCCTATTCTGCTAAGTTCCTGCCCCAAGCTCTGGAAATCATTCTGCACAGAGAGTACATCTTTTTGGGACAGATCGTTAGTGCCAAGATGTACAATAGCCTCCACATCACAGTCCTTGCTGGCATTTTTGATTATTTTAGAAATACGCTTCTTGTCCCTACTGGCAGTAGCACCTGGAAGACACCTGACCTCTTTTGAAACCTCTGTGTCCTTTCCTAAATTTACATCCCTTATAATTGAATCACCTACCAGAAGGTGGCTTCTCTTTTTGGATGCCTTTCTGTTCTTGCATGACTGATGTGTAATACCTGATTCACACTTCTCCCTGTCAAAAACAAGTTCTTCATCTCGGACCACGATCCCCTGCTTATTTGAGTTATCATCACAATTACTTTTACCTGCCTCCTTAATTTCCCTATTAAGGTCAGCAAGGGCACTGTATCTGTTGTGCAGGGACACAGCGAAAGCTTTGCGTTTATGGTTCACAGCTCTCACCCTGCCAGATCCCACGGTTGTCCACACTGCCCTTCTCCTGCAGGATCTTTGTGGTAGAGGGGGCTGATAGCGCGGAGGATCAGTAGAGTAGTGGGATTGAACTGGACACCTAATTTCTGCCTGAAGAGCAGAGATTAGAGACCCTAGATAAATAATCTGTCCTTGTAGACTAGTGATTTGTTTACAGATAGGACAGTTTCCAAGTTTGAAAAGGGTACTGCGAAAGACAGCTGCAAAGCAAGTGTTGCACTCAACTAAGCCAGACATTCTTAAATACAGGGAATCTCAGACACACTTGCCGTCTCCCAAGATTTAGAGTTTGAAAAACCTCCCCCACAGCTCTGGGCAGTTTAAATAGACAATGGAGATCCAAACAGGGCCCAAGTTACCTTTCTGTTGCAGTCTCCCAAGAGTTAGAGTTTGAAAAAACCTCCCCCACAGCTCTGGGCAGTTTAAATAGACAATGGAGATCCAAACAGGGCCCAAGTTACCTTTCTGTTGCAGTCTCCCAAGAGTTAGAGTTTGAAAAACCTCCCCCACAGCTCTGGGCAGTTTAAATAGACAATGGAGATCCAAACAGGGCCCAAGTTACCTTTCTGTTGCAGTCTCCCAAGAGTTAGAGTTTGAAAAACCTCCCCCACAGCTCTGGGCAGTTTAAATAGACAATGGAGATCCAAACAGGGCCCAAGTTACCTTTCTGTTGCAGTCTCCCAAGAGTTCAAGGGGAGGAAGAGATCAAAGGAGAGATTTAAGGAAGAGATCAAAGAGATCAAAGGAGCTGATTTAAGCCTTGCGGAAAGACATCAAGCAGAAGAGCCATGTTGGAATAGAACAGAACAGAATAGAATAGAGCTGGAAGGGACCTTGGAGGTCTTCAAGTCCAGCAGGAGAACCTATACCATCTCAGACAAGTGACTGTCTAGCCTCTTCTTTCAAACCTCCAGTGATGGAGTGCCCATGATTTCTGAAGGCAAGCTGTTCCACTGGTTAATTGTCCTCACTGTTAATAAGTTGCTCCTTAATTCCAGGTTGCTTCTGTCTTTGATCAGTTTCCAACTATTGTTTCTTGTCCTAGTTTGACACCAACCCTTTAGCCAGTGGTTTATTTCTAAAATTCTTTTTTCCCTCATTGGGTGTTGGCCTTTTGTTGGGCGCACTGACAAGAACACTACTTGTGCTCCTAGCTTCTTGACTTTGTTGCCTAGTGGTTTGTAGTCTTTCACTATTGCTCTCAGGTTGTTTGTAGTGTCATTCATTCCAATGTGGAGGAGAAGGAGGGGGTAGTAATCTGTGGGCCTAATTATTTTGGTTAGGTTCTCAGTCACATCTTTGATTTTTGCTCCAGGGAGACAGCATACCTCACTGGATTGTATGTTTGGTCTGCAAATGGATGATTCTGTTCCTATGATGATAGAATCTCAGATTACCAACACTCTCCTTTCTTTTGGGGGGGGCTGCAGTCTGGGGTGCTTTTCTGTTTGTCTCAGGTGTGTTTGTTGATGTGGCTTTTTAAGGGATATTTGAGGTGACTTTTTTAGGATTATTTGAAGTTGTTTCTTTGCTAGGTGTCTGCATGTTTTCTTTGGGGGGAGGTTGTGGGTCTGCGTGTTTCCTTCTAAGGGGAGATATCGATTGCTTAGTTTTAATGGGGCTGCTTCTGGTTGGGTAGGATTGGGCAGAAGGGGTTTGTTTGTTGCATATTGTTTCTTTCTTTGAGTGTTGTGTTTCCTTCTGTGTGTGATATACCTCCATTTGTCTTCCTCCAAGGCTTTATCAGTAGGGTAAAATCCTCTGGGAGTTATTTGTTCATTGTTTAGTTCGATTTGGGTGGAGCTTTCTTTCATGCATTGGGGTTTGGCTAGAGTTGCTTCTAAGTTCCTAACCTTTTCCTGTAATAGTTCACATAATTTGCATCTGATGCATGTGTAGTTTGGGTGTTCTTTGGGCATCAGTGCATACATGGGTCATGTATTGCATATCACTATAGTTTCAGTCACCTGTTCTATGAATTTGTTGTTTGGTAGTCGCTCTTTTTGGTTAGTGGTTGTGCTTTGCTGTTAGCTTTGTTTATAACTTCTCTGTTCTGGGTAACTATGGCTGTTTTGGTGTCCTTTTTTCTGCCTGTTTGTGCTACCTTGTTATTTATTTAACCTTCTTAATATTGTGTTAGTTTTATTTATCCTTATTCTTCCCTCTATTTATTTTTCTAAAAGTTTTTGAGCTACAATTCCTTTTTATTTTTTACTGGGGGTCTTCCCTCCCTTCCTATTGGGACCTCAAACTTAATTGTTGCCTTCACTTATGTTGCTCGCTGCTCCAGCCTCCTGTTATTTTCTCCCTTCTGTCTTTGGTGCTGGTCTCTGCTCTGGTCAGGCCTCCATTCAGCTTTCCAGTCACCTCAGTTGCTCTGCCTGTTCTGCTCCTCTCAGCTGGCCACTCAGCTTGAGATATTAGAGAGGTCTCTGGCTCTCGAAGTCTCTCTGTTGTGAAGCTTAAGATCTTAAACCAACAAGCCCAGAGAGCACAAAAGACTCTGAAAAGGAATTTAGTTTGATGGATCCTTGTTGGGACCCCTTACCTTCCACGGCTGCAGCCTTGGAGTCCCCGACCTTTCTTCACTCTTCTTCCTTCTCCTCTGGGGTTTGGATGCAGCACTTAAGGCATGGGCCAGAAACTTAATGACACTGTAAGTAATGACTGGATTTGTGACCCGCATCCTATTCTTTTTCTTTTGGGTCTCCACTGGTGCTTTCTGGGTGCATCTTCTCCGGCCTTTGACAGAAAAGATGTGTTTTGAAACAGAACAGTGAAAATACTTAGCTTGAAATTCAGGTTCCACAAAGAAATCTCTTTTAAAGGCATTATTGTTTTCCCAACTCTTTTTCCACTGAAGGGGAAAGCTCCAAATACTATGGACGTGCTTGAGACGCCAATCCTTTTTAATTGAAAATACTCCAACCACTGTCATGATCCAGACTTTCCTTTCAATGGGTCCTGGCAAACCTTCAAGTGCTGAATGGAAGGGAAGAATTCTGTCCCAAGGGGAATCAAATTCTATGAAGTGAACAAAGATGTTGACTTGTCTCCACTTAGAGAGGGCATCCCTGAGGAATGCTGTACGTCTAGTCGTTGAGAATTGTTGTGATATAACAATACAAATTCTACTCTTGACAAGCATAGGAGTAAAAGTCCTCATGAAATTATCTCCCTTCTCTGTGTCTGGAGCAAAGAGACCAATCAGGGTCCATCCAAAATGGAGGAGAATTTGGACAATTGCTGGGTACTGGATCCCTTCTTTGGGGAGCATCGGATGGAAAAAAGGGAAATGACTTTTATCACTCAGAGCCTCTGAAGCAATTCTCTCACTGACCTGAAAAAACAATGAACAATTCTGTATTATATTTGGAGTCCTACCAAGACCCAAGTTTTAGCTTTTAATAAATCCAACTTTTTTCTCATGCACATATTAGAACATTTCCTGTTGATTAGTCATTAGGCCATATCAAGATACAGAATATAAAACACAGAACATTAACAAGACTGCATGTAAAAACAGAATTTAAAAAATAAGTACAATAGAATAAGCATAAACAATGAAAATAGTATTTCTTTATAACCCGAATTTACCATAATCAGACCATAATTTCCTTCTGAAAAAGGCTTTACTATATATAATTTTTGAATTCTGAGCACAGAGAAAATACATTTTTTAAATATTAGGATCCCAATAGATTGTTTATCTAAAGTGCAATCCAAGATATTGATCTCCCTCTTTCTTAAATAATTGACATTCAGAATAATAGATGTATTACATCTTCTATTTCTGGAGCTCCACAAATACAAGTATATTCATTGTAAGGAGTTTGGAAGATTTAACTCAATACTTGGAAGGTACATTTGTAGCAGCTGATGACTTTCAGTGTGCCAACCTGACTGAAGATGGCCCTACTTTTCTCTATTTTGACCACCTTGGATTCTTTGTGCAGCATTTATTTTAGGTTTTTCTCGAGTGGCAAAAAAGACAGGGAGATGACACTTCCCAATATAAAATCAAGAATATTTTAAATGAAATTTGTTTGTTATAATAGCGTTTGGGGACTCTTATTACTTGAATGAATAGAAGGACTAGGGTGACATGATAACAGTGTTCCAATATATCAGGGGTTGCCCCAGAGAAGAGGGAGTCAAGCTATTCTCCAAGGACCTGAAGGCAGGACAAGAAGCAACGGATGGAAACTAATCAAGGAGAGAAGCAACCTAGAACTAAGGAGAAACTTCCTGACAGAACAATTAACCAGTGGAACAACCTGCCTTCAGAAGCTGTGAATGCTACAATGGTGGACGTTTTTAACAAGACACTAGACAGCCATTTGTCTGAAATGGTATAGGCTTTCATGCCTGAGCCGGGGGTTGGACTAGATGACCTCCAAGGTCCCTCCCAACTTTTATTGTTATTGTTATTGTTATTATTTCCATACCATTAATTTTATTAAAAATAATTATATGCCCCAATTTTATAAATTGTATAAATTTCCAATTCTGCTCTGAGAGCAGCAGCTGAAGTCCTTTTATCCACCCTCAAGATACTTCTCAGATGATGTGATCGGATTTGTTCTCATAGTGATAGAAATTAAATCCCAAAGTTCAGGTCAATGTAAGTGCATAATGGTAAGGTTGGTATTTTGTATTTAATAATTCAGTCTAAGGAAGCCGCATACCTACAATTTTTTTTAAAAAAAATTAACAGTGCATTCATTTGTGCCGCAAATGCCTTCTAAATGAGCTCCTTTGATGTTGAGGGAGCCCAGATCCAGTCACAGAGAAAAGTTCCCCCAGGTAAGGAAAGGTGTGAACTTTTCTCTGTTGCCTCTTCATCGATTAGCCCTATATGGCATTGCTGTCATTTTCCAAAGACCATAACTTTTGACTTTGACTCATCCATAATCACATAATTATTTTGAGAATAGGAGCTAAGTCCTCTTAACAGCACATGCAACCCAAATGTCATATTTGCAACACCTTTGTCTTACCTTTTGGTACATATCAATCCTACAACTCAAGGCTCCACTGAGCCCCAAATACACTCTCAAACAAATGAACAAAAATGGGATGGAAGGGACCATGGAGGTTTTCTAGTCCAACCCCATGCCCATAGCAAGAGATCCTATACAAATCCAGACAAAATGAATGTCCAGCCTCTTTTTTAAAATCTCCATTAATGGAGCACCCACAACTTCATGAGGCAAGCCGTTCCACTGATTAATTGTTCTTACTGTCAGTGCTTATAGAAAGGGCTTTGAGCAGGGTCAACATCCTGACCTCCATTTGAAGGGCAGTCAATTTCTTCAATAATAATAATAATAACAACAACAACAACAACAACAACAACAATAATAATAATAATAATAATAATAATAATAATAATAATAATAATAATAATAATAAGAAATAATAATAATAATAATAATAATAATAATAATAATAATAATAATAATAATAATAATAATAATAATAATAATAATAATAATAATAATAATAATAATAATAATAATAAAGTTGGAAGGGACCTTGGAGGTCATCGAGTCCAACCCCCTGCTCAGGCAGGAAACCCTAAACCCTACACCATTTCATGTTGAAAGAAGCTTTTTTTGTTATTTTTGACTTTGGTCGCAAGCCTTAGTTGAGCCTTAGCTTTCCTCACTTCATCTTTGCAGGCTCGGGCTATTTGTTGATATTCTGGTTTAGTTATGTGCCCGTCTTTCCACTTTCTATAACATGTAAAAAACAAGAAAAAGGTGAACGAAATGATTGGTCCATTAGTGGGTGAAAGTGGCAAGAAGGTGACAAGCAATAGGGAGAAAGCAGAACTATTTAACTCGTTTTTTGCATCTGTCTTTACACAAAAGGAAAAAACAGACCAACCTATCAAAAATAGTGCCATAAAAAACAGAATAGAAACACAAGTTAAGATAGGCAAGAAAATGGTAAGTGAGCACCTGTCCAGCCTAGACGAGTTCAAATCACCAGGACCAGATGGATTATACCCCAAGGTTCTCAAAGAACTGGCAGATGTGATCTCAGAACCACTGAACTATATTTTTCAAACATCCTGGAGCACTGGGGAACTACCAGAGGACTGGAAAAGAGCAGATGTAGTTCCCATCTTCAAAAAAGGAAAAAAAATGGATCCAGGAAATTACAAACCTATTAGCCTGACCTCAATACCTGGGAAGATTCTGGAAAAGATAATAAAAAAATGAATCAGCGAACACCTAGAGGCAAACAAAATCACTACTAAAAGCCAACATGGGTTTGTCAAAAACAGATCATGCCAGACAAACCTTATTGCATTCTTTGACCAAGTGACAAAATGAGTGGATCAGAGGAATGCTGTGGATATAATTTACTTGGACTTCAGTAAGGCATTTGATAAAGTAGATCACAACCTACTACTTGATAAGATAGAAAAATGTGGGTTAGA